>PVKZ01004566.1:0-78170 GCA_004027375.1 Macroglossus sobrinus | reverse complement strand
CTTTCTTTCTTTCTTTCTTTCTTTCTTTCTTTCTTTCTTTCTTTCTTTCTTTCTTTCTTTCCTTCCTTCCTTCCTTCCTTCCTTCCTTCCTTCCTTCCTTCCTTCCTTCCTTCCTTCCTTCCTTCCTTCCTTCCTTTCTTTCTTTCTTTCTTTCTTTCTTTCTTTCTTTCTTTCTTTCTTTTCTTTCTTTCTTTCCTTTTTTTTTATTATAGATTTGCTTGTAAGTAGATAATGCACCACAAACATTTCTCTCTATTAATGGAAACCTTTTGGTGTTGAGGTCCGTGTTTTCAAACTTTTTAAAGAGCTTGCAAAAACTTCTGCTAAACAGTTCACTGTGTGAATTTTCTTGGCGGTTCTTCCCTTTATTTTTCTTCTGCAGTTTCCTTTCCTCTTGCCTCTTCTTCAGCTATGCATTCCTGTTGCCGTTCCAACAACTCCCCATCAGTCAACTCCTCAGGAACCACCGGAGGAGCTCCTCAGTGTCTCCCTCATCCACACTCAGGCTCAAGCTGGCTGCCATCCCAACCACAGCTTTATTGATTTTTGCATCCTCTTCATCTGTGGCAAATTCCTTGAAGTCATGAACAAACCTCTTGAGTGTATTCTTCCAGATGCCATTCATATACATCTTTGTGACATTACCCCAAGCCCAAGCAGGGTTCTTGATGCAGTCATAGATATTGAAATCTCTTCAGAGTTGCATTAGTGTCTTCTCAGTGTCTTTTCCTCAATTGAAGCAATAGCTTGGGCAAAGGTCCTGCTCAGGTAACAGGCCTTAAAAACTGCTATAAATCTTTGATCTACTTCTGGATCAAAGGGGTAGTGTGTGGGGGGAAAAATACCACTTTGATATTGGGATGGAGATCATCAATAAAAGGAAACTGTCCAGAGCATTATCAAAAACAAGCAAAATCTTCAAAAGGATGTTATTCTCCAAACAGTACTTTTCTATTTCACTTACATAGCAATTCAGGAAGGCATCTTGGAAGAGGAGTTGGGTCATTCATGACATCTTATTGCTCCTGTAGTACACTGGCAGCATATGCTTATTGATATACTTGAAGGCCCAGGGATTCTCATGATTCCAGATTTCAAAGGGATTCCATATTTAGCTTGTAACATTGCCCCCAAGTAAGACTGTTATCCTATTCTTAAAATCCCTGAAACCTGGCATTGACTTGGTCTCCTTACAGATGAAAGTCCTTTCAGGCGTCCATTTCCAGAATAAAGAGTTTTTCCCCATATGGAATATTTGTTCTGGTGAGTTATTTTCCTCCACAATCAGCTTATTTTGAGTTTCCAAAAATTCCTCAGCTGCCTTCACATCAGCACTTGCAGACTCATCAATCACTTTTACATTATGTAATAAATAATGATTCTTGAATCATTTAAACCACCCAGAGCTAGCAATAAATTCAACATTGCAGTCTGGTCCAACCTTTTCTTTCAACATTGAAAACAAACTTCTTGCTTTGGCAGTGATCATCATGGTGCTGAGAGAGACACGGCTGTGTCTGGTCTTCAATCCAGGTCATTAGATATTTTTGATATCTAATTTTAGGTAGGGGTAGAGTATATAAAGGGGAGGATTTGCATAAGCACGGTTGCCTTGGATATTGAACCGCAGAACATTCCATTTCCTTATATGACCCCAAAATGCAGAAGGGTCCGGGAGAGGAAGGGGCTGCAAGGTCAGATTAGTTTAAGCAAATGGCTCAAGGGGCCCAGGGCAAGTCAGGGCATGTCAGGGCAACTGACTTTATGCTGTCTATCCTATCAGATAGCACAGGGCGAGGCAGACCTTGTCCCAAGGCGAAGTTGCCTAGATCTCAGGTATGAGAGCCTTGATAAGAACGGCTCCCGACAGGCTATGAGTAAGAGTAGGACACAACCATAAGTTGATAGATATTACCTCATTTGCTAAAGAGTCCTGAAGAGCAGGATAGGGCTCCCTAACCCTAACTGGATACTATAAATATCAGTGAGGCCATGAATCTAATTTCTTACCCTAAGGAATTCCTATCTCCTTTCTCTGTGACAAACACAATGTGCAAGCATCATCAGCATGTCCAAGGTGCAGATGAGGCACAAGGTGGCATGTTTATTAACTTTCCATCTCTCATTTCACCTTATGAAGAGTCAGAAGCATCATAGGTAAGTAATCACTATCTAAATTTCTCATGTCTGACCCCTCATCTCCACACCTGTGGCCATGGCCTTAGTCCAGACATGAACTTAAATCCCAACTTTACCCCTTAGTGGCTATGTGACCCTAGGCAAATTACTTAAGTCTTCTGAGCTTTAGTTTTTTTTGAAATGGGACTAATAGTAATTTACTCTTCATAGGAAGGCTATAAGGATTAAGTAAGGCAGAATAAGTGAAGCACCTAGCAGAGTGTTTATCAAGTATTAGTCAATAAATATAGTTTCCTTTTCTTTCTCATTTTTTCTTTTCCTTTTTTTGACCCACATTCCACCTTCTTGATATTCCATAGCAGAGTCAATTACTGACTGACTGCTAAAGAAGATCTAGCAGTGATGTTTCTCCAGGGTCACTGTCCATAATACTGACTACAGAAAAGTTAGTCCTCACCCCACTGTAATTTATTTCACTCCTCTGAGGTGCACTAGTTAATACAACATTGTCATTATCCCTTTCCCACTAGACTGAGAGCTTCCTGGAGGCAAAGAATGCTGCTTTCTTCATTTTTAATGCTCACTTTCCCATCTTCTCAAACTGGACCACATGTGTTCAATTTGAATTAACTCACTTTGTTTACTCTGAGAAAGAATGGATTCATGCCCTCCAGCTTGTGGAGGCAATGTGATACAGCTTTAGGTCCCAATTCTGCCACTTACTGGTTGCATACTATAGAGTACTTCATATGCTTCTTGAGGGTCACTTTCCTTATCTATAAAATGGGAAAACTAACCTATGTCATTATGTGGTGTATGACTGGGTTTGGATTAGGAGTTTGTTCATGATAGGCTATGAGTAAGAGTGGGCACGACCAGAACTGTTTAAAGGCTTATGACTCAGTTGTCAGTACTTACTAAATTTCTGTTTCTTATCTTTAATCTTAAGTAAGTGTAGAGCCAATTTTATTTATTAATTTTTTCAAAACCTTGGGTTTTGCTTGTTTGTTTAAGTGTTTAAAATATGACTATTTCTAAAAGAATTGGTGGCCTTTGGTAGTTATCTTTGAACGAGAGCGTTCCCAGCAATGACTTGACAAGCTTCAATGCTATATCAGTCAGGATCCAGCCAGAAGGCAAAAACATACTAGTTATTTGAGAGAAAATTCAATATGAAAAAACTGTTCACTAGATAACCAAAAGGGCGAAATGAGAACTCTATGAGATTACGGCGGTAGCAACTATACAAAGCAACTAGAATTCCCTATAGTTGAAAAGATCAAGAAAACTAAGAGAGAAATGTAGAGGAAGGGCCCTGCAGAGATTGCAAGGTTGGGGTGAAGGGGGCTGACAGGTGGTGTGGGTGTCTCTGAGAGGACATGGTGAGGCTGGTTCCACAGTGCTGGGAAAACTGTAGCCTAGATCCAGCTGATGCTACAAGAAGGCACCTCAGATGCTCCAGGAAGATGTCTTGCTGGGATGATGCTTACAGAAACTTGAAGCAAACAGGAAAAGCTCACGGAGAGAAAAGCATTGTCACTGCTGCAGCAGAGAGGAGCAGAGAGTTAGGACCCAGCACTTCTCCGTCTTCAGCCTCATTATCCCTCTAGTGCTGCCTAACATGTAGGAACATGTAGAGCCTAATGGGAAGTCCAAAGCAGAAGTGTGGTTTGCAGAGTATCACAAAATATCAGAAACTAGGTATCAGGATGTGTGTGGGGCTGAGAGAAAATAATTTAGTAACTGACGCAAATGTTCAGAGTGACCATTGCAAAGGTGCAAAGGGTTTGGATGCCAAACTAGTCTGATGCCCCCAAGACCATATGCACAGAGCTTTGGACTCTAAAAAAATTCAAGGAATTATAATAGAATCTTAAAATCCAGCTCATGTAAAAGGTTTGAATTTGAATGAACATTATAATACATGGAGAAGTAAGTACTTGGCTTGGTATTTAATCAAATCTTGCTCATATGGTCATCATTTTAGTAAAATAGCAAATACCATTTGTGTAATTGTTTTAATAAAGACTTCTGGTCTTACATTTACTAGAATGAGTAGAAAATTAATGTTTTGGGATTTTATATTGGCAGTGTCATTCTAACAAAGGCCCACCCAAAGGCAGTATCACTGGCCACCTGATGAGAGATGACCCTAAATGAAGGCAAAGCATCCAACAAGATTGATCGACCAAATATTTGCAACAACTGCCAAAATGACATAATCCAGCATTCTGTTTCTTGGACAGTAGAATCTTGCCATCAGAAGATACTGCCGCTCAGAATTGTAGATAAGAAGTTGACAGTAAGCTAGGGCTCACACTATTTATAAGATCCCTGATTCTAATCACCTTTCTTTGGGCATATGCATGTAACAGAATCTGAAGTTTCTGGTCCCCAACTTGGAACTCTGAGTCCTCATAGAAAGCTCCCCAAAAAGGTGAATTTTTTGGTTTCTAATAAACCTAGTTCCTGTTTTGATTTCCTAGTAAATCACCTCTTTCCCCACCATTTGACCCTATATCCTAGTCTGAACGCATGCCCTCTGTTGCGCTCCTCCTTGTGTAAATGTAGAGCCCCTCGACCTGCAATTTGCCCTCCCTTGCCCAATGCTAAGCTAGCCAAGAAGATCTCAAAACATAGTCGTTTACGTGTCTTAACTTTCCAATTTTTTTTGTTCAAGTATCACTATGGCTCAGAAACACTTGGAAGGAATAAGATATTTGTCTGACTATAACTAGATAACTTAGGAAATAAAATAAATTCAGCATAAATAGTAAGCAGCGCTCAGTCTTGATCCAGGAGATGTTGCCTCATTTGCTGTGACTGGTGTGCACTGTGGGACCTATTTGACATTCTTCTTCACACAAGTTTCTACAGCTCCAAATGTCACACGCTTTCCTCCTCAGTCCAACTTGTGATTCAAGAATACATAAATATGTCAAAATGATTTTCAAGAGGGAAGAAATTATACTCAAAATGATTCACTTTGAATTATTTTGCTAAGAGAGGAAATTTTAGGAATGATTTCAGAAAGACGGAAGTTGCTGAGGAATGTGAGAAGAGAAAGAAAGCCCAGAGTCTTCTGGATCATAGAGGGACCCCGTCTATGATGTAGCAGATCCAAGGAGCTTCGTAGCATCGCCTTTGCCTGACTCCTTCAAATGCTGCCAAAAAACCAAAAACTTTCCGGGATGGCAGGGAAGGAGGCATCTGCAGGCTCTTTAAAGACTGTTGTGAGTTGGAGGAGTTCCTGACTGTTCTGAGTTGGTTGGTCTCTCCTGCTATGGATTTGCTCTATAGGTGGTGCACTGGGTCATTTGAATGCAGGTATCTGAATGCAGAGCTGTTTATTTTTGTTGGCATGTTAGTAGGACTCAAGAGCTCAAGTATTTTGTATTCTACCTTAATTGACCCATGATCTCCACCTCCACTTTCCTCAGTTAACCTTTTAGAATTCTAGTACTATTACTGCTTGTGTTACACAGAGTGTAGTGTTCAGGATTTCTTGAATTCAAGTCCTAAATTCCCCCTTTACTATATGAGCCTCTTGGAGCCTGAGTCTCCCCTCCACCCTCACAGAACTGGGATGATTAAAACAGAACCAGTGGTTAAAAAGATTCAGAGAATTCATTCTTTAAAGCCCCAAGAGCCTGTCACACAGTAAATGCTCAGGGGACGTTAGCTACTATTTCTGTCACACGAGCCACCGACACCATTTTGAATGAATGGACTTATATTTTTAGTGTTTAATTATCCCCCTTTCCTATTACTGATTATTTATAAAACCAGAGTCACGGGTTGTTAACTCACTAGCAATGAAGATGATATTTTACAAGTATTTTTAAACAAAAGAGTTATTTGTGTTTTGTCTAAGTAGCTTAAGAAGCAGCCACTGTCTATTGTTCCTTTTACCTAGGTATTTCCTGTGTATATTATTGTTCATGTGTGCTTATTGTCATACTGGAATCCTGTGAACAGGATAAGAGCTGGAATGCAAGTTTCATAAAGGCGGGGACCAAATCAGTCTGGTCCACCACTGTATCTCCTGTTCCAAGTTAGGGGGCTTTGCACATGCCAGACACTCAACAATACTTATTAAATGGCCATACAAATGAAAGAAGGGCAAAAACCATTCCCCTGTAGGGATAGGCCATGGATAGGGAGAGAAAAGTGATTCACTGTGCCCATTAAAACTGATCTGAATCAGTCAACTGCAGAAGGATAAGGTCTGTCCATCAGACCCAGAGCACTTCCTCCGTGACTGCAGCCCTGGCAGGCGGCAGAGTCAGCACATTCTTCTCTATGTGCTGAGGAGAATGCAAGATGGGAAATAAGAAAACACCCATGGTGTGGACATAGGTGGGGCTGAGAGGGAAGTGGGTCAGGCCGGGAGCCAGGACATTCTTACCAGCTCTTTGGGACCAGAACTCAAGTAGTTATTGAAGGGTCTAAGACTTCTGTTTTGGAGATTTATCTGTTTTAAAGCTGTTTGCATTTTTCTGATATTATTTCCTTGTTGCTCATCCTTAGCTTAACTCAGCCAGTACAAAGGAGAAACAAGCAATAGCCCTATAATCGACCTTTGAAAGGAGTCTTAGTGGGTGGGGGCCATGAGAGAATATGAGGGGGAAGCCCCCTCCTCACATGAAGATGCTCTTTCCAGAGCTGGTCCCTGCCCACCCCTCACGTGGTATGTGTTTTAACAATAAATTCTCTTCCCTTATGATTTTCTGTGACTAGAAAATACCCATGGGAAAAACTTTACTTTAGGCCATGAGCGAATACTTGCCAGAATTATTCTCCTTCTGTCATAACTAGAAAATTGTCCAAAATACTTGAAACATATAATTTCAGATACTGGACATAGGTAGCATAAGACTGTGAGTCTTAAGAAAAGGCAACAAGCGAGGTGAGCCCACCGTGGCCAGGCTTTCTGTCCAACTGAGGCACAGCGAGGGGAGCCCAGAGTCCAGCCATTTCGCCAAGGTGAGGAGACAAAGATTGGAGAGAGAGGAGGCCAAGGTGGCTGGGATTTGCAGAGCACAGTATTTTAAAGTAGAGAGCTACACAGAGGAAGTTCCAGAAAGATGGATAGAGTTCCCTTGAGCTGTCGGCTGAACAGCGACAGCAATCTGTATGAGCCCTGTGAGGCTGGCTAGAACAACTTCTGAGGAAGCACCATAACTAGAGCTCACACAGAGCTGGGAATCGTGCAACTCTTCTCTAAACAGAGTGAGAGAACTACCCAGGGGGCTGAAAGTCCTTCTGAAAAATGCCTCAGCTTGCTCTAATTTGGGGGTAAGCCGGTGGAGAGGGATAAATGACAAAGCTCCACTCAGAAGCTCATCTCAGTTCCAAAAAGCTAAAGGTCAAGGGGAAGAATAGGCAAAGGAGGGAAGAGGAAAGGAGTGTTCTATGAAGGGTTGAGGGGAAACTATTCTAGGAAGAGAAAGACAAGTGATTCACACATCTGACGTTTTTATAGGAATGTTAGAATAACTGTTATAAAACAATGTGGTTGAAGAACCTAAGGGGTGCCTATAGTAGAGAAAGTTCTAACTCCCATCCATATATCAAGTCCACTGCAGTGGGTGGTTTAACTACAGCACATGTAGGCCCCAAAGCTTTTTCCTCACACGGATTTGAGATGAGGGCATTTAGTGCCTTGTAGACATTAGACAGGGCAGCAAAAGGGAGGCTGCTGCCCCTCTCCATGGGGGCTGCTTACAGAATGGGAACCATAATGATTTGGGTACCACCAGGTGTTTTAGAGGAGAAAACAGGATACCTCCTTCGTGGATTCTAGAAGTCAGCTTTTCTGTGGACTTCCTTTAACAAATTATTGTGACCCATAGCAAGCTTGGGGCCATTACATATTCCTAGAGGTGCCAGCTATGAGTATGTAGCCAGAACTATGCAGTGGCCTGGACCATGCCCATGCACGCTCAGGCCCTGAACCTGGGAAGTCTTGCCTCTCATTAGGTGATGAGGTCCAATGACTTCTCAGACCTTGTACTTATCTCTGGACAATCCTCTTACATGTGACTAGAACTCTGGATGTGCTTCCATCCGGAGTAAAAACTCTGGAGATGTAGAAAATAGGTGTTTTTCTTTATTGACTATAAAAGCAATTCTATTATAAGTGCAGTCTGGGTTATTGTTCTATGGCTTGGGACCTTTTTTTTATGTGATCAAACAATTCTTGATACATCATGGTCCACCATGTTTTTGGTCAATGCTGTTTATTGCCCTCCAGAAGTATTAAGGCAGCTTCTCATAAGATGTCCATTCCACCATAATCCCTACAGAGAAACGATCACACCACCCAATTCTCATCAGTCTTCCCCATCTTCACCGGGTTTCCATGAGAAAGAATGTGATACAAAGCTTGTCAGTGACATGTTTTTAGCTTTATTGAAATTTTTTCTTACAAAAGGTCATATGTATTTTAGGCCAGGCCTAATTTCCTTCAGTCCCTGAAATACAGGCCCATGGTGATTCCCATGTCCTCTTAAGCAGGAATGTAAACTAGTAGACTTCTATTTTCAGGTTCAAACACTTACCAGCATCATTTTTGATATAAAACATGTCTTGTGTTTTCTCAAATGAAAAGACCAAGAATGTTATGTGAGTCTTCATTGGAGCTGTAACTGGGTTCTTTGCCAGAACCAACTTAGAAATCTGTTTTATTCAATGTGACATCTGTCCACCTTCAGTGGTCTTTTTTATAATACAAACTTTACAATGTGCTGAGCTATGCAGTAAACAGTGCCATGTTTATATATGCATACCTATATTGGCTCTGGAAAAAATGCATGAGTACATGCGTATTATGTAAACATAGCAATTGGTCAGAAGGAGAATCTCTGATCATTAGGACATTAATGAATAACAAGCGTATTTTAAAAAAAGAACCACCAATCACACATATTGGTTTAGTTGTCAGCCAGGAACTTCGTTGGTCCCATACCAGCAGGGCCCCAAGTGTCACTTTCCCCAGGCAGGCTGAGGCTCGTATGACAGATGACAGTGTATCCAGGGCCTGTGAGTTTGTGACTCCCTCAAATGAGGTGGATCTATCTATGCTCCCTCGCTGCCAGGTAGTTCCCCTAGTCCTGAAACATGTAGATGGCCCATTTTGACCTTCTCCTTGTGCCAAAAGCACAAGGTCAACTGGATCTCCTATCACTAGGAGAGGGATGCAGACAGAGGATTTGCAGAGGCCCAGAGCCTTCTCTTCCCTCAGAAATGATAAGGAATCCTCATTTCCTTCCACTTCTATAGGACCCATAAGGGTAAGTGTTCTCCCAACCCCAGGATCACACCCAAAGAGGCCAGGAAGGTCCAATATTATCACGTCCAAACAGCTCTGAGACACAGGTGACTTGGTTGTAACCCTGACTGCCAGCGTGTTGGTCCCCCTCCAAACCGCCTTTACTCCTGTGTGGATGGTTGGCCTAGAAGCCAGTCATGTCTGATCATACATTCATCCCTGTAGGTTTTGGAGTATGTAACCTAGTCACACAGGTCTTGCACCCAGGATTCTTGCTCATGCCTAGCAAAGACACACAAAGGTTCAGGTGGAAGCAATGGTCTCAATCATTCTCAATTTTATGACTTATAGGCCAGGTGAATGGGGCAATTGAGTGCTACCTGGAGGTAAGTTCTTACTTACCTAAGCTTACATGCCTTGTAGAACTGTAAAGTGGATAAATGAATTTAGCACCTCAAGATACTATGTACCACACAGGGTAGTCATTCAATAAATGTTAGTTTCACTCCCCTTCTCCAAACCCTCTCTGATAGAAGCAGTGCTTTGGGCTTCTCCGAATCCAGGTTAATTCCTAACAGGTGACGTGCATCTCCTTCTCTCTCCTACAGCTGGCCTCTCCTCTATGTCACTTCCTCAACAAACTAATGAAAGTGTGCAGAGTAAAGAAGAAAAAAATGAATGAATATTCATTATTTAGTATTGTTTCTCGCTGGTAAGAAGAATGTCAAAAATCTTGGCCTAAGATTTGAGAATGATCTGAAAAGTGAATGATCTGTTATACTTCTCTCCCATCTCCATGGCGGCATTTGTCTTCAACACACTCTCAAGAGCATTCATCTGTAACTAACAGACCAAAGGGAACATGGATACCGAGGCCTGATGCGTGGTGTTTAGGAGGCTGGGGAAAACGGCGATCCAGTTGTGCAGGGCTCCACAAGTGGGACTCTGGTCGAAGGGAGAGACAGGCAGTAGATCCCACAGTTACACTTTGGAGCAGATTTCCAAAATGAGAATGACCACAGGCCACCACAGTCCTGGGATAGGAATAGGGGGCTGCTGGACTGAGCAGGGGAGAGGTGTGGTCAGGGGAGCCCCAGGCGATGCCCCTGCCCCAGAAATGCAGGAAAGAGGCTGGGCAGTAGGGCCTGGACCTTGGCTGTGCCCACTTTCAGTGTCTGCTGCATGTCACCCCGGCATCCTCAGCATGTCCGCAGTTTGTCACTCCCCATTTGGAGAAGTTGCAGCGGAAGATTGTATCCTCTGTGCCTTTGCAGGCGACGTCATCCATCCAAATCCTCCCTGTGCCTGTAGAGACAAGTCGATACGGTTTCTTAGCAGATATGCAAGAGATACAGGAGCATTGCCACATCTGTCCTTGACCAGGCTGACCCAGGCTGTGCTGGCAATGCTCAACACTAGTGGTTCCCATTTGCCCTCTCCACCCTACCAAGGCCAAATACTTTCTAGGCTCAGTTTCATGAGGGCAGAATAACAATAATTGATCATGCTGATGGTAATATTTACTGACTATTTCCTAGGTATCAGGCATCTTACACATATGATCTTCCTCTGTTCTCACCATGGTGCTGAATAGATAGATATTAATAAGCCTATCTTACAGATGGGAAAACTGAGGCTCAAAAAGCAATTGGTGTAAGGTTGCTCAGCTTGTTAGTGGAGTCTAAACTCAAGCCCACGTCTTACTGCCTTTAGGCCCACACTTTATAGGAGACACACACCACATTACTTTTGAGATACAATATGCTGCAGTCTCTGTTGATGAATATGTAGGCAGGGCTGAATCAGAGGGACAATGTCAGATCATGGGTTGGACAGATCCAGCGCTCCATAACCAAGTATGTCAGCATCAACATTACCTCCAGTGTTTTGAAGTTTAAACCAGATGGTTCCCATTCTGTATACCCAGAACAGTGGTGCTGGAATGGCAGGGAACCCCAAAATTTAACTTTATAACCAGATATACATCTAATGACAAGCAGAAGGAGCATCCTAACCATAATGACTAGGTCAGATCCCAAAATACAAGGTCCTTGAAATAATCTACTTGAGTTTTGCCTGCCGCTAGCCCTGTTCATCCAGCTTTTAAAGGGACTAGCCTGCTGGTCTGAAGTTGTCCATGCAGGGAGGCTTTAAATGGCTTTCGTAGGATTATATCCAAATAACCTTGGCATTGAGGTCCCTCAATAAATGTCAGGGAAATAGGGCAGCTGGGTAAGGCTCCAAGAGGAAATGAAGAGTTTCTCAGAGGTCAGAAGGGTCAGTGGAGATGGAAGTGGGCTGTAATAGAAGTCACCTGGAGCCCCCACTGATAAACTGGCAACACTGTCACCCACAGTTCTTGTGGGTTCCCTGGGTCAATGGCTGTACCAGGCCCAGATGGTAAGAATCCATTTGGGAGCTTCTGGAAGGATGACTGAGCTTCAGCTCTTTGATAGAAGCGGTGCTTAGAGCGTCACTGCTCAAAGTGTGTTCCTGGTCCAGCACCCTCAGCATCACCCAGAATTTGTTAGATAGGCAGAACTTTGCGTCTTGCCCAGGACCTATAGAGCCAGTATCACCTTTTAACAAAGTGGTCACGGATGATAGTGTGAGAAGTGTGGGTACAGAAGGAGGAGGGTTTTGCAATAATAACAGGACAGACCTCAATTCAAGTCCCAGCCCCATTTGGGAGAGCATCTCCTTTTAAACTGGGAGGGGATTCCTCAGATGTAAGACTTTTGATGTTAAAACTGGGTAAGTTAGAGGTAAAATGGGATGGTTAGTCCCTCCAAAACCCTAACTTGTTACGTCTATGAGTCGGTCCCCAAAAGCATGTGGTTAGAGGTCATAAACTGGGTTTCAACAACATTACTGGCTGTGTCAAACCGAGCAAGTGAAATGAGGTAATGAGAAGTCCCCATATTTTGATGCTAGCCCTGCCTCCTCCCCGTCCCATGTCTAAGCAGCCAATCTCTCCTTTTAGAGGAATTGTCAGCACTGACTATTAAAACCTTAAACCTGTCACTCACCCTCGAACTGCATGGGAGAAACCCTTTACAAAGAATGGCAAGGGCACATCTGAACCATTTTGCTGCCCACCAACTCTACCAAATGAACTAGTATTTTTGCTATGCAGTGATTTGCAGCATCTGTTGTCACAGGACTACAGAACGGTGAATTCAGGGACAGAGATGGATGGGAGGAATGCCCTCCTTCCTCTGTCTTCTTGGATGTTTTTTCTCCACCAGAACCTCTTCCCTGGCTGGATACCCTGTGCCTCTTACACAATAAACCCTTTGAGGCTGAGCAATAATTCACACATTAAATGTCTCACAGAAAACAGCAGTTTACAAATTAGCCAGAAAAAGGCTATAAACCCAAGAGCTCTGTGGAATTAGTCACACCTAAAACAAATAAAGAAGCAAATAAAGGAGACTGACGAATACAGAAGTGGCTCAAAGTTATGAGCTCAAATGCCAATAGAGGAACACCAAACCCTAGTTGGTGTTTAGCCAGGAAGTCCTCGCTAATGTTCTGTCATGGAAGAGCAAATAAAATGAGAGCAGAGTCATTAAATCAATGGCACTAAACACCTGTAGTTACTACACAGCCCGGAGGTGAAGGGCCAGTGAGCCTGCAAACCACCTCTGCTCCTCGTCACGTCAGAGAGGCACGAACTCCCATGACCCTGGTACCAGTCATCACTTTAGCTTCAGAACTGATCTCTGATGGCTCAGAGTGTGGCCTGAGGACCAGGAGCGGAAGCATCACCTGGGAGCTTGTTAGAAAGGCAGAGTCTTGGGCCCACTCAGATCTGAATTAAAGCCTGCATTTTAACAAGATCTCCATAATTCATGTATGCATGCAGGTCTGGGAAGGTCTGCCTTAGATCAGGTCTGCTCTTCCACATGGGTCCTCTCTTTGAGCTCCCTAACAAAGCTCTATCAATCAGGTAAGCAGGGTAGAGAGCCTCCACCCCATTTTACAGATCAGAAAAACTGAGCAACAGACTGACATTTTGTCTTGGGAGGGAGGGGCAAAATTGGGAGTAGAGGCCAGTTCCTCTGACACTTAGAGCAGTGGAGGCTGTTTGAAGGTGATATTGTTGAGGTGAGTCAGTGAATATTTTATTTCATCCTTACCATTCATTCAACAAATATTTAAGGGCCTACTTCATGTTGAGCAGTATTCTGGGTGTTGAGACTATGTAACTGAGCAGAAAAAGATAAAACAATGATGACAAAAATCTCTGCTTCATGGAACTAACTGTAGGCTTCTGTATGTTTATTTAGAGTTATATTAAAAGAAAGAATAAATTATACTGAATCCAACAGGCTTTCATCAGAGCCTCACACAGAGATCAGTAGGACAGGTTCTGAACAGATATTTAAGATATCTGAGGCTCCAGATACTAAACAGATATTTAAGCGATAGGATAACTGAGGCTCTAGAAAGATTAAGTGACTTGTACCATAACTATTAAGGAGAAGAGACCATGACCCAGGCCTCTGACATCCAGCCAATCCAGTGTTTATTCTTTATAGAACCACAGCACACAGTATGCAGCACACACACCAAGCTGACGGGTGGCAAAACCTGGACCAATGAGGCCCACTGCCTGCTTTTGTACATAAAGTTTTATTGGAACACAGCCCCACCATTTGATTACATTTTGTCTATGGTTGCTTTCATTCTACAACTGCAGAATCGAGTAACTATGAGAGAGACCATCTGGCCCACAAAGCCTAAAATATTTACTACCTGGCTCTTTAATGTTTGCTGAGTCTTGCACTAAGCCATTTCCCAGTATTCGAATTTCATCTTAGAAAAAAGGGTAAAAATGGTAATAAAGAAATGATTAGAAGTGAACACTCCTAAGTCTATCCACTCACTCCCACCTGTAAGTCCGTTCGTGTTTGTACCCACCTCCACCTCCATTTCGTCTGTTTCACAGAAAGATTTTCTCTGCAGGTCCAAGCCTAACTTGCAGCTGTGCTAGATTCTTTCTGCTCCCATGCATCTCCTCTTAGACCCTGTTCTAGCCATCACCCGTCCACCTTCTCCAACAACTCTTGGACCAATTTAAAATTTAAAAAAAAAAAACAACTTGCTCTCATTTGTGTCTTTCCTTACTTTTTCCCAGGGAAACTGATAATTCGATTATTAAACCCTGTCCAGGAAATTTATGGTGCCAAACCAGTGAGAGAACTGTCAGGGACTGACACTTTTCTTGTATTATATTGGGGAGGATTCAGGTTAGGCCAGTGCAGAAGTTTCTTCCTCCCTTTTTCCTTCCTTTCACGCTTCCTTCCCTCTCATATTTATCTAGTAGTGATTATGTCCTAGGCACAGTTCTGGGTTTTGGATGTATAAAGGTAAAAGACTCAAGATGTTCACACATTTAACAGAGATCAGAGAGTGTGAGAGGTGTTATGATAGAGACATGCACACACACACACACACACACACACACACACACACACACACACCACTCTGGGAGTATAGCATAGAATGGGGTGGGGGGAGAGGGTGCAGAGGGGATTAAAAGGAACTAGCATAGTTCCTCTCAGGAGGTAATAACTGAGCTGACTTAAAAGCTGAATAGGAATTAGGTAGATGAAGAAGGAGGAAAAGGCATTTCAGATAGAAGACATAGCACATGCAAAGAAAAGAGACATGAAACAGCTATGCAAGTTCAGAGAACACAGGTGGATACCTATGGCTGAAAGGTGAGACGGAGGCAAGAGGCAGATGAGGAAGAGCCTTGAGGACTAAGCTAAGGGAACCAAACCTGATCCTTGTAATATTTTTCAAAAGTGGAAGGATTGAAGCTTGGAAAGGTTAAGAAATCTGCTCCGGGTCACCAACTAGTAAGTGGCAGATGTGGGATTCAAACTTCGGGTTGTCTCTGAACATGAGCTTTTAACCACTGCTCCACCTTGCCTGACCAAATAAGGCAGGAGCAGTGTGAATAAAGAGGAGAGGACAGATTCCAGGAGCGGTAGACACTGGTAGAATCTATAGGGCCCAGGAAAATAAGGGGACCAGCTAAGGGGAAGGGGATCGGGTGAGAGTGGGAGGAAGGACAGGCCTTCGGTCCTGGCTGGCAGGGCAGGGAGCACATCCAGAAAGAACCAGAGCCAGTGAAGGGAGAGGCTGAGGGCTTGGGAGACCTGGTAGGGCTGAGGAGTGGGCACCCTGGGGTTGACAAGTGGGGCACCAGTGGAGTAGGAGGCTGTGATCCGAGGGTGTCTGAACCTGATGCACAGCCCTGCCCACTGCCTGAAGGGGTGAGCGTTCCCTCCCTTCTGCCACAATAGCCGCTTATGGTAAGATAGTCCTTACACGATACCTGCTTAGGATCTATGAATATGTCTGCCTCCTCCTCTAAACAGAACACGTTGAGGTCAGAGATCAGGTTTACTCAGCTCTGTGCCCAGCACTGAGCCCAGTATCTGGCCCATGGAAAGTGCCTAGAAACTGCTCAGAAAGAAAGGAGTGAGGGAGGGCTGTGAGAAAGGGCACCGGCCGAGCTTGGCTGGCTTGGTCCCTTCCCTGCCCCGGACCCCACTTCCCCCTGTGCACCCATTCACAATGCCGGGCCTGCCTACCTTTCAAGGTCTCAAATATCACAAGTCATACATTTTTGGACTGCGATAGGGAAATACCAGTCCAAATTTGTTGTGTACATGGAAGCAATCTGTCTTCCCATGGACTAGTTTAAAGAATCAAGTGGCAAGTTGAGAACTTCTCCACAGGTCCTATGATCTAAAAACCAAGGGAGAATGGAAGAGGCCACAAAGTCTCAGTTTTAGGCTAATGCTGCCCATGACATTGAAATGACCAATTTGGCTTCTCTAAGTGTTTATGATTTTTCTCTTCCAAACGTTTAACTTCCACTTACCAGGAAGAAGTTCTCACTAGACACAAACATTGAACGGTGAGGGCTGTTCCTACTGTTTTTGTTCCTTACACAAACAAGAATGGCAGTTTTTCTTGAAGAAAACAGGATGAAATCCAGCCCAAAGCTTCAAGGGGGAGGCAAGTGCTCTGTCCCAGGGGGCTGCCCTCCATGGAGCTGGACTCTCTGAACTCCCCGTGCACTCTGACCTTTAAGTAGAGAGGCTAATACATGTGGGGTCAAGTGCTCACTCTCCGCCAGCTGTCATAACAGATTTCACCAAAAGTCACTTTCAGTCAATGTGACGGTCTTAGTCACATCCTAGAAATAGGATGAGGAAACTCTCAGGGGTCCCTTTTATAAGGGCACTAATCCCATCATGAGGGCTCCACTCATGACCTAATTACCTCCCAAAGGCCCCATCTCCTAGTACCGTCACTTTGGGGTAGATACAAATATTCAGTTTGCAACAGTGACTAAGGTCTAAGGGACAAAATTCTGAGCAAGAATTGCAACAGCCCATAGTGGAGATGAGGAGAAAGGTAGCCGTGGGGAGTGGAGGGTTTCATGGCCAGTCAGATGTGACCTGGCTCCATCTCCCTCTCTGGAAAGGATGCCTGGACCCCTCCTCTCATGCCATACCACAAGACCCTGTAGCCATTTAGCACAGTGGGCTGGGCAAAGAAAGAATGTTCTAACAATCAGAATTGTCTGAAGACAGACAGGCTTGCCTGGGGGACGGCGAGCTTCCCATTGCAGGAAGTATCTGAGCAGAGGCCAGGTGACACATGGCAGGATTGCTGCCCAGGGGACTTGAGCTTCGGAGAGGAGACCAGTCCTAGGGCTTCTGGGCCCTCTCCCTGCGTCCTTTTACTCTGGAGCGCCTTACCTTGCCCGAATCTAGCTGTCCGGGCCACTTCCTGCGCGCCACGGAAGCCCAGCATGCGGCACACCACGTCCCCGTCCTTCTTGTCCCAGCCGTCGTCGCACACCGTGCCCCAGCGCCGGTCGTGGTACACCTCCACGCGGCCCTCGTGTGGGCCCGAGCCGTTCACCAGCCGGATCATCAACGCCTCCAGGCCACCTGCTGGAAGCAGCTCACAGTCACTGCTCTGCTCCGGACACGCTCACCCACACCTAGGGACCTTCCCTGACTCCCCTCAACTAACGGCCTCCAGTGTAGGGAGGAAGGGGCGGGGCCACAGGCAAGGCCAAAACTGTGGCCGGCAGAAATTATGACGTGTTACCCCTGCCCTTCGCCAGCCTTCTTCCCTCCACATTTTATTTTCCTTGACTAGACTTGTTTGTTTGTTTGTTTGTTTGTTTTAGGGTCACAGCAAAATTGAGAGGATGGTACAGAGATTTCCTATATACCCCCTGCCCCCAACGTGATAGCCTGCCCTATTGTCAACATCCCTCCCCGAGTGGCACATTTGTTGCAATCGAGGAACCTACACTGACAGGTCATTATCACTCAGGGTTAATAGTTTACATTAGGGTCACTCTTGCTGTTGTACATTCTATGGGTTTAAACAAATATACAATGACATCGCCACCATTAGCATGTCATATAGAATAGTTCAGTACCCTAAAAGTCTTCTGTGAGCCGCCTCTAAAAATGCAGGTTCCTGGGCCCACACAGACCTACTGGGTCAGAATCTTGTTGACAGCAGTCAGGGATCTGAATGTTTTATGTGTGCCTCAAATGATTTTGCAGTAATACATATGTATGGGCTGGCACTGGGAGCGACAGGATGCGATGATCTGTAATGTTCCTTCCACTCGTCTTCAGGGATTCCAAGGCCAGGGAAGAGGTCCAAGTTGTCTATTGTGCAGCTAGAACTCACCTGGGACATGTAGGGTGGAAGGGGGGACATTGTACAGGTGGGTGTGGCAAGGTGACGAGTGAGTGACAGAAAAACCCCTATGTGAACTGCCAGAGAAAATAGCAAATCTGATGGAGGTCTGCTCCCCATAAGTACTGCAGTTCTGGATGACTTTTTCTTTCTTTTTTTGGCTCTGTGGGCTGGGAGGATTCCCATTGTTAATGACTGTGATTTAGCAAAGAACTTCGTAGGCCCCTTGGGGAGATGGCAGGATTAATAAACCCCACATCTGTGCCACATGAGAAAGGAGAAGGATCAGAACTGGCCATGAGTCTGTTATGTGCTGCCTGGGCTAAGGAAAACTCGGAATATTCTGTACAGAGAAGCTAAAGAAGTCACCAGAAAACTACACCATTCCCAAGATGCTAAAGATTCCAGGGTGACTACTTTGGAAGGCTCCTTGAAATGTTCAATGTCATTTTCTACACTTTCTGCATCTCTCCCCATTCTCCCCGTACATAAGCTCCCAGCAGGTTGTCAAGAAGGGCTGCGGATGATGAGCAAGAGAACACAGACATCCTGGAGAAGGAAAACCTGGAGAGAAGCTGAAATGCAGAGGCCAGGTCTGAAACAGAGAATTGCCCCCTGGAGCGGTAATGACATGCTAACCGGGAGCCAGCAGCAGCAAAGGAGGCCTGGCCCCTGGCTGGGGCCTTGGCCCTGGGTAGGCTGGCTGAGGCTGAGATGTCAGCCTCGATTTCTCAGACCTGCCTCGCCTCTGTCAGCACCCTGTCACAGTGGCAGTAGGCCGCATCAGGCCAGGAGGCCTCCAACAGAAGCCGCAGTGTGGGGTTGTAAGTAGAGGGAAAGTGGCAGGAGGATGCTGTGGTTCTGAGCAGCCCAGGCAGAGTTCAGGGTGTCGGGTCAAAACAATAGGAAGAGGCTGGGGGAGGGGGCGGGGTGCGGGGAATCAGGACTGACCTTCAGACATTTTCCCTTATTCTCTCTGCCCTGGTCAGCCTGAGCTTGCTCTGTTCGTGTCCTCCTTTAGCCAAATAAGTGACTTCCCATCTTTTAGAAGCCTGACCCTATTCTAGGAGCTGTGGGTACATCCATGAACAATATTTAGTAGGAAGGACTAGCAATAAAACTAAGAAACAAATATGAATATAACTATGGCTATGTACTGACGAATGCACAGATGGACACAGAGGCACAGAAAGGAAATGGAGGGTGAAGGGAGGTACCATCTTGAACACGGAGTTTGGGCAGAACTTTTCCTTGTACATCCCATGTTTACAGGGTAGGGCCTCTGTTTTTAGCTCCTGTTGCCGCAGATGTGGGGTCAGAGTTTCTCCCCCTTTACACAGAAAAGCAGACAGAGAAGAGTCCCTTGAAATCAAAGCTACAGATGTCACCATTACTTCGTGCATGGTGCTACTTTTAGGTACTAGTCACATAGCCTTTGGGTTTTTCCAACCATCACATGATGATAAGCTGGACCACCCAGATGCTCTTAGGAACCTGAGCTGAGGGAAATGGAGAGAGCTGAGCTGAAGCAGAAGCAGAGGCAGAAAGAGGCAGGGACAGTGGCATTATCGAGCCACGTTGGAGATGAGACACTAGAGTGGGAAGACGTGAACCCCAGGTGCTGTGGCTCCAGAACTGCCTTGGATCTGGAGGACCTTCCCATTCCATGCTCTGCAAGGCCCACTTGTATTATGAATCCCGATCTTCTAAAGTTTTCCCAGGTGTCCTTACTATAAGTCCATCCATCGAAGTGACCCAATGAATCTCTGGTCCTTGCCAGCAAAAATACCCAAAGAAAGTACCTGTAAATCTCACACTCCCATCTAAGAGCAGCTTAGCTACTTGCCCCTTGGGCCCTGAGTGGATTTGGAAATTTGGATGAAGGAAAACAGGGTGGTGGTGATCCCTGTGGAGAGGCAATAGGGGAGAGTGGGAAGAGGCTGGAGCTGGACTTAGGCACGGGGTTCAAAGTGTGATTCCACTATACTGGACAGATGTGACTTCTCTGTACCTACCCTCTTCTTAAAATGGGTACAGTGGTGGCAGTTGGGAGCAATAGTACTTGCCAAGGGCTTGGTACATCATGGGCACTTCTCGCTGTGAGCTCCCACCCCTGGCCAGTCATTGCTTTGCCTGGCAACGTGTAGGTCAGCTCTGAAAGTTCTTCGTGCATTGTTAAGGAGACAGCATCCTGAGCAGGGATGTATCCTAGGCAGCTTCTTTGCAAAGCAACCCTGCTGCTTAAGAAGTAGGAATGAGGGGAGTTTATTCCTCCAATTGGATTAATCTCCTATCGTCCTCTGCTCTGCCCAAAGTTCCTGGCCCCTTAGCATATTAGGGGAGGGAAACATAGGCATTTGCAGAATACTGACTTTCGATGTCAGCAACTTTCTGCTCTCACGTGGGCTGGCTGTGATTCGTTAAGCGAGGCAGCTCTTGAATGGTCCAGGAACGTGGCGCTAAGGCCGAGGCCGCTGTGGGGCTCCTGGCACAGACCTTATAAGTCTCTTATTTTGAGAAGGATTCTCTTCTGAAAAATGAATGTTTCTTTGCTTTCTTTGCCTTGTAAATATATATGTAGGAAAAGCAAGGTCCTAGGCAAAGCAGGTCCGGTCTACCCTAGACTCCTCTGGCTTTGACTATCTGAGCCCCAGAGCTGGGAGGGGCTTGCGCCCTCCCTCCCACTTCAAACACAGGAATCCTCTCCATTCTGTTCCAGGCCTGACAGCTGCTCATCCTGCCTCTGGGAATGGAAGGGAACTCAACAGTATCTCCTCAAAATCCCTTCCAGGATTTAAAAACCAGCATCTGGTTTTATTCATAGAGCGCAGGCATCCGCAAAGAGGCTCCAGTGTTGTTCTTTTTATTCCACCCACTGATTCGCTACCTTGTTTTACTCTGTATACTTAGGGTTCTGTGCTCTAATTGGGGAGTGAGATGCAGAATGACTCTGTCTTTCTCCAGCATCTGGTGGGAGCACAATCAGGGGAATAGCTTCCTTACTCAGCCCTTCGGACAGTCTGGGAGGACAGCTTAATGGCCAATGGCCACCATCTCAAATAGTGTCCAGGGCTGGAGTAGCCTTCAAACTATCTACTACCTGCAGAGCTTGTCTATACCTGACTCAGAGCTGCCCTCAAACCCAGTCACAACGAAGCCAAGTTCTGGGTGCTATCCAAGTGAGATTTCAAGTCAAAGATGGACAGTGAAGGGAACAAATGTACACTCAGGTCCCACTTCATGTCAGACACTGTGCAAAGTGCTTACTTCATGTATTTTCTCATTTACTCTTTGTAATTGTGCCAGGAGTTAGTTATTATGGCTCGCTCTCATTGAACAGAGGAGAAAACAGTCTCACAAAGGTCCAGTAATTTGCCCATGGTTCACGCAGCTGCTACAAGGGGCGCTTTAGAATCTATGCCTGATTGGGGATAAGTCTCCAACAGTTCACTTGTGACGTAAAGGCACCACCAGGGTGGGCAAGCACTGTTTGAAGGGATGGATCTGGGATCCAGCTGCAGCCACACAGCTGTCAGGCCTTGTGAGTAAGGCGCATAGATGCTGCCTCCTCTGGGAGGGTGTCCCTGACCTCTGGCCCCAGTATGCGCTCCCCACATACGAGAGATATTACACTGCCCTTCGCTCTTCCAGGTCTCTCTGTTCTCACTGTGAAAGTGACAGCCACAGCACCTTGTGGTTGCCATTGGCAGCTGCACCTGCAGGCAGAAAGCCTGGCACACTATAGTGCCCAGTAACTGTACTGAATGAGCGAGTGAGTGAATGAATGAATGAATGAGTGAGTGAGTGAATGAGTGGGATTTGCAGCCCTGTGAGGGGTTCTAGAAATAACTGATCCCTAAATCCCCCAGAACCTGCTCAGCTGTGCATCGGAAGGGCCCCAAAGCCAGGGAGGAGAGAAACCGGGCCTGAGCCCGAAGCGGCTCCTTTAGGTTTGCTTTCCTAACTTCCATGCCCCTGCCAAAGCGAAACAAGTCGAAAGAAAGGAAGTTGTGAAGAACAGAAATAAACACATGGGGCTGGGAAAATAGGCTCCGATTTTCTGCAGCTGCAGAGTGGAGCCCCGGGGATAATCTGGACCAGCTGCCCATTAAGGAAGTTGAACTTTTATTCTCTTGCGAAGAAAGAACTCCCCATGCCCCCAGCTGCCCGCAGCCCAGCGGCTCTGCACCCCCGAGGTGGAGGAAACTGGGCTGTGTCCTTCTCTGGACATTGCATTCCTCTTTTCCCTGACAACCCGGGGAAATGTGGTTCGCATGGGAAGGACAGGGGCCATCCCACAAGCAAGCTGAGGAATTTCTGGTCAGGCTCTGCTGGAGGGCATCGCTTTTGAAATGTGGTCTGGCTGGTGGGTGTGCTTTATACAATGCTATTTCCTGATGACAATTAGGAAACTTGATAAGCTCTTAATACGCTGCTTGATGCCTCTTCGAAGCACTTCTGTTAGGTGGTCTCATTTGGTCTTCGCAGTCCTCCTCTAAGGCGAGAGGCATCATACTCATCTAACAGGTGAGGAAGCTGAGACTCAAGGAAGAAAAGTGACTTTCTCAAGGTCACATGATAAAATGGTCACACCTGAGTCTCTAGACCCACAGCCCAGCAGGACCACTGTACTGTGTCTTTGATTGGGGTTCACACAGGGTGCTTGGGATATTGCTGGGTAGAAGGAGTAGCAAAAAATATCTCCTAATTCATCATGCTGGATTGGTTTTAACTGTTGACTCATCCGTTGGTCTTCCCAACCTTATTGCATGTTCACTGGAAACTGGGAGTTAGTCTTGGATGGCTTTGTTTCTCCAATGCCCTGCTCACAGCTGCCTGGCTCTTAGTAGGTGTTCAAGGAAAATGTATCTGATCAAATAATAAATGAAGCACTTTTCCTGCCTAGCCCCAAACCAGGAGCACCCCCCGACCCCATCGCAGTGGGAGGACATCACTTATGCCCAGAAGCTCTGCTCAGGGCTCCATGTGTAAGAATTTACATGTGGCCCAGTGCAGAGGTGAGTCCTTTGCCTTGCTTTTGTTCCTGGGCCTCTCAAAGGGCAATGAGGGGTCAGTGAGAGCCAGTGAGTCAACAGGTCTTTAGGACAAGAAAGAAATGCTGCAGAGCCTGGAGAAAGTCGATGATGCTGAGCTCTCATTTTCTCAGGCCTACCTATAGCTGTGAGGTGGTGTCATGTTCACGTGACAGCCCACTACAGGCTTCATGGACCCACTGCTTTCACCTCCGCCACGTACCATGCCTAGAACTAGTGGCCTTTCCTAAGAAGGCTCTTTCACACCCTCTGCCTTCACTCATGCTGTCCCCACCCTGCCCTGTTTCTTCAGTTCTGCTCCTTCAAGTTCAAGGTCTGAGACACCTGGCTAGAACACTTTCCCATCCCTGTATTTCAATGCCTTGAACACGGGACCTGCCTCTAGCACCACATTGACCACTTTCTAGCTCTATGACCTTGGACAAATAATTTATCCTCTCAGAATAGTTTTCCCATCAGGGATAACCACACGTACCTTAGAGAGTTAACTCTAAAATATACGTGAGCTCAGTGAACTGGGGTGATCACTTCTCAAGAAATAGTGTTGAACTCAAGATAAGCCCCAAAGATTGAGGTGAGGGACGGAGGCAGTGGAGCTAGAGCCTTGGCCAGTCTCTGAGTCCGTGAGGAAACTAACCACAGCCCCTCCTACCACAGCGTCCACAGGACCTCCTGGGATGTTCAGAGGATTGGCCTCCCTCTTTCATCTTCTCTTTCTCCCATCAATTCTGAAGAAGGTACTCTTAAGAGAGGTCGAGATCTAGTGCCAGGGGAAGTAAGTCCATCCAGATAACTGGGGCCAAGCACACCTCCAGGGCAGTTTCCGTTGTCAAAATGGCACTGTGGCATTAATGCACTGGCAGCTAATGTTGACTCATTTACATCAAAAAGACACCCTGGGGACCTCCCGATTTTAATCTGCAGTGCCTTTGGCATGCCTCACCTCCCATCCCAAGGGTAGAGTGCAAGGTCATGGGAATTAAGACCAATTCCTGAGTTTGTTTGAGTTGCTTTCTACATAAACCGTTTAACCATTCCTGGTTTTAAAGTACGTCTCAGTTTAAGATTTTCTTGCTCCAAAACCCACATCAAAGACCAAAACTTCAATTCCTCAGTGGTGCCAAGGCACTGTTTTTGTAGAAAATTCTCGTTCACCTTCAATCTGAGGTTTGTGTCACTAAAGAAGTCTCTCTCAGGGCAAATACCAGAGACCACTGCATGTTTGCCAGGGAATTGGAAATGCCAGCTGTCACGAGAGCTGCCTCCAGGCCCGTCTTGGAAAGATGGGCACAGCAATGTCAGCTAAATGTGGGCGATGAAGGAAATGGAGACGTAGCATGTGACAGGCTCCCTCCCTCACCCACCATAAAAAGAATAGGTGCTTAAAGAACAGTCAAATTGGTTACCTCCACTCACAAGTGTGAAATACCCTTCTAGACTAACAGTTAAAAAAGCAAACCTTCTCAGGTTCCACTTATACACTTGGCTGCTAATTCTTAACGTAAACTCCAAACACTGGTGTTTATTTTCTTCCAGTTAGCCCTAAGTTTTGGCTTCCAGTTGGTTCCTGCTTTCACTTAGTATATATTTAGAATACAAGCATTAGTGGTGCGTTAGTGACCTTATAGCACCGCTAGAGCACTGATCCCCCAGGGGGCTTCCTTTCTCCTGCCTAAGCAGTTTTTCCTCGCCAGGGCCCACCCTGCAGCTCACCTCTCTCCTCTCTTTCCTTTTATGAGACTGTGAATGCAACATGGCTCGCTAGCTCAGCCGTTCCCAACCCTCAGGCACCCCCATCACGGAATAATCAGAACGGAACAGTTTTCTGCACGTAGCAGTGTAAAAGCTCTCCTGGAAGGGGTCACTAGGAAGCTTTCAGGAAATGTCACTGGATCTGTTTTTGGAAGGCTTAAGAGAGGCTCTTGGCAAACTGGAACGTTTGGAAGGCCAGATCCCATTCTCTGCACAGAACCAGGGGAGAGGAAACGGCAGTGGAGGAAGGCTGAGAGTCTGGCCCCAGGGCTGGATCGGAAGGGGAATCGGATCTCAGGATGGCTACTCCACAGCCTGTGCTGCTCCCCAGAGCTCACGTCTCATCTTCTCGGGAAGTGTGTTTCTGAGAAAACAGGACTTTCTAAAGGGGGAACATCTCAGAAAAGAGAAAGAGCAGGAGCATCTGAGAAACACGAACCTGGAATATGGACCTTTTCATGGGGGGGAAGGGTCTGCACGCCCTGTGCCCGGCACTGGTCACAGGGCTAAGGACCGCCAAGAATAGCTGAGGCTTCGGTGCCCCAGGCTTGTTCTCCCCCTGGTTAGTCCTCTCCCATTGCTGCCACATCACTCCCTGCTTACAGCCCATCCTGGCCTCCCGGTGCCCAGAGGCCAAGCCTGAACTGACCACTGATCCCCACATACCTCTCCGGCCTTATTTTTTGTTTTTTATATCCCGAACCCTGGCCATGTCAAACTATCAAAGATCGTTCTGCTGTTTCATGCATGATTCTCTTTACCTGGAATGCTTCGCCTTCCACATCTACCTGCTGGACAGCAACCTGCCCTTCAAGACTTGGGTCAAAGACATCTTGTCAACTGACCCCCATAACAGGAGGCAAATTAGCCTTTGAATATATGTCTACTGTGGCCTCCCCACACTCTACTGTGCTTGAGTGTTTTCGTTACCTGCTAGACTGTGAGCTCCTCAAGGTGCGGCCGGGCCTTACCCACCTCTGGTTCTCCAGCCCTCAGCCAGTGCCTGGTGCATGGCAAATGCTCAGTAAATGTTTGCTAAATAAGTAAATAAGCAAGTGTTCTGTTTCCTGAATGTTTTCTTTCCTTCCATGCCCCTATCTTTCTTTTCTTTATGATGGAAGTGAGGAAAGCCAGCCTCTCCCTTCCCTAGAGTCCCATCTCGATCTCTCTCATCTCTGCTCCTTCCGAAGCTAGCATCATGACAACCTGCTTTCTGATTCATGGGTTTTAGGCCTTCGCTGTCACTTCTGCCCCAGTTTTCATCTGGTTCCTGCTATTGACCTCATTCACCACGCCCTATAGCACTCATTCCTTTTCTCTCTGGCGTGTCCCATTCTGCTTCAGCCAGGACTGGAAGCAGTGTCTGCTGCAGGACAATTGTTCTGGGTGAATTTTGTGTCCCTGTGTATTTTCGGCATGACTAGACATAAATTTAGGGGAGGAGACACTTGAAAAACACTGTTCTATCTCCACATATCCCTGGGGTTTGCATCTGCCCAGCACTCACTCTATACAGCTAGGGAAAAGGAAGGAATGGATACACGAACTGAACAAATGTGAGCGAATCAACACTGCCAGATATGTGCCAGGTGCTTCTGCACAGATTATCTCAGGAAGGCTGCTGTGCTCAGTTCAAACCATCACAAGAATAGGAAAAGTAAGCAAGGTGGGAAGGGCTTTGCTGGCAGATGCAGAGTATGCCCGGCCCCCACCGCCAAGTGAAAAGTTTGCTGTGGCCTGACTCAGAGCCACAGAAGCAGGTAAGGCAGCCAAGGCTTGGAGAAATGAAGAGCAAACTCTGAGACAGGGCAGGGTACCTTAAAAGTAATTGAGAATTGCTGAGGAGGGAATTGGCACCTCCAGATACACCACTAAGAACAGATAGAGTGGCCCGTGAGGACCCCACGCTGTCAAAGGCCAGGAGAATAAAAGATGACCCAAGGGTAGCAAAAGGACTCCGGGCCAGACAGACCTGATCTGTGTCCTGGCTTCAATTCTTATGAACTCTGGTGACTTCCGGCAGGTTCCTTACCCTCTTCCCTCAGCTTCCTCATCTTTCTTACATGCATGTAATCATGCCTCCTGAATATCACTGTGAGAATTACGTGAAATAATGTGCACTGAAGCTTTTCTTCCCATGGCACCAGGTACAAGTTTTTTGATATTATTATGTGAATGGTTAATTTTTCTTAAGTGGGGTTTACTTTAAATCATGCTGTTGCTGGGGTATTAAAGTTGTATGAGGTATTAAGGATGTATGTGCAGTTAAGTTAGTAAAGAAATATAATTATATGGTCCAGTAGCTGTCTCTCTCGTGTCAGAAAAAATGCTAACTTCTGGTGCCATGATATCCTAAACAGATTGCTGGAGCCACTGCTCGTAACCGACTTGTAGGTATAGGGAGAGAAGGAAGGAAACTCGTGAACTCTTTGCACTCCTTATTCTAAAACAGAGATGGAAACATTTTAGCGGCTTGGGAAAAATACTGTCTAGAAGCCACCTTCCTGATAATTTATTTTGGGCTTATACTGTATAATGGGTTGCCTACTGCCCCCCTCCCCCAATTACTTCCCTAAATATTAAACACACACACACACAAGATGTTAAGCATTCTTCAAGTTTTCTGAGATGCCACTGATAACTATTAACACATCCTGGCTTAGAACTGACCTCTGAGTCATTCTGCTTATTTTTTTCCACGTGAAACCAAATCGAGGAAAAAATTTTAATCTGAATGCAGATCTTACTTTAAGTTCATGCCGTGGGGCTTAAACTAAACTAGATCCTTTACCCACCTGCTAGCTGCAAACAAACAAACAAACAAACAAACAAAAAACCTATTTATTTTTCTTGCAAATGGACCATATACAAGGGTAAAACAAATGTCTTTCTGTCTTGAGATGTGTGTATATAACTGTCTCCCCTACCCCCCGGCCAAACTCCCAAAAGCCAAACAGCTAACAGAATGACTGATATCACTCTTGCTTTAAACAAAACGAAACAAAAATTTTACCTCTCATCAAGCAGAAATCAGGAGATCTGAATTCTAGACCCAGTTGGGCCATGACCTAGCTCAGGGACTGTGGGAAGTCTCTCTGGCTCTCTGTTCTTGGTCCTCGTTCAGAGCTGGTAGGGTGGGCTTGGGAGTGGGAAGGGAGTTGATCTGAAATCCCACCCGACTCTAAAATCCTATGACTCCAGACCAAAACATGGGTAAACAATGACAAGATCTTGGAAAAAATATGTAATATTAACCTAAAGCCTGGGTACCAAGAAGACCTCTCTTACAAAGCCCTCTTTAAAAGGAAACAACCATTTTCCGATTCTGACCTGAGCGGTGTCTTATCTTATTTTTCTCACCAATCCCTTTCATGTAGTAACAACTCCACCTGCTGGAACTTTAGGTTCGTGCTGCTAAAGGTGGGAGCTGTTTGGTAAGGTTCTGTGGCCTGAGCACAAGCTAGGTTAACAGAGGAGGGTCCGTCCTCCACCATATCCCTTTTTGAAGGAGGGTAGAGCTGAGAACCCCTTCTTCCTACCCATTATATCTTACAGCAGGGTTGCTCAGGGCCCAGGGAATGATTAAGAAATCCCCGGAAGTGGGCACTCAGCATGGGCCAGAATTTCTGCAGTTTTCTGAAAGACGATCCTTGGCTTCCCCCTCAAAGCCTCAGTCCTAGGGGTCCAGTTAATGCCTCTGGGACTGGAGTTCCGGAAACTAATCAGGAGTCTGAACACAGTGTGGGTTTGACGTGGTCAGAGGCAGGCCAGGGAGGGGAGGCCGTGGGAAGGCACAGATCTCAGCCCTGAACTGCTGTGATGGCCCCCACTAACACCCCGAAATTCATATTGCCAGAAGAGGGAATCACGAAGGCCTTTAAGGAACCCAGCCTTACTCTTCGAGATCACGAGCCTAAGCTCTCATTCCAGACTCTGAAGTCAGAGGTTTCTGGTTCCACTTCTGCCCTTGCCTTGGGAGAGTGAGCTCTCCATTCAGGGCCTCTGAAAATGGGAAGATGAATGAACGGCCTCCAGTTTTGTTGTTTGACAATTCCTGTGTGTCTCCCATATTCCTCCACGCACTGTGTAAAAATCTCCTGTTGATGGCGTTAGCTCTTTCTTCCCTAGTCCATCACTGATGGTGACATTTTGGGGCCTTGTCAGGGGGCAGGAAGGAGAAGCTTAGAGCTTTGTGCAAGGGCTGTTGTCTGACCTCTGGGCTCCAGTGAGGGTGTAGCCTCTTCAGGGCAGGGAGGAATGCCAGCAGTCCCTGAGACGGGGCTGTCCAGAGCTTACATCAGCCTCTTTCGGTATAATCAATAGGCTCCAGGGCCAAGTGGATTAGATGCCTTTTCCCCCCAGCTCCCCACCCGTGCCTAGGGGAACCCCACACCACTGACTCAGCTACCACCTCACATACCGTGCGCCCCCAGCCTCAGAGCCCAATTCAAGTGCAGAGCTAAGCCAGCCGGGTCCACAGAGACATGTTGAACAGTGCTGAAAGCATCCTTGCGATTCATGGTGACTGATGACCACCACCTCTCCCCAGGCTCGGCCAGCGCAGACCTCCTTTGTCCTCTCAACTCAGCTGAAGCACAGTTGCCAAAGAGTTCCTGACAAGCACCCCTCTGGCATGTGGGCAGCGTTTCTGATCTCCCTCTAAAGGTCATCTTTCCACAGCTCCTCCCTTCCTGCCCACCCCATCGGGAATTGTTTATTTCACACAGCTAAATGCCATGGTCCTTCTCAGCTACCTTGGCAGCATTCCATCAGAGCCCAGTCAACAAAGAGAACAGGAGAAGGCAGCAACCCAAAGACAAAGTATGGTGCCCAGCCCAATTCATAAATGTGACTTAGATATATCGCAGATGTCCGAGATCCTATCCAGACTCCCTTCCTTTGCCATCAAAACTTTTCTTTTGGCTCCTGCAGGGTCCAACAGATCTCATGTAGCCGGGACACTCCTAGTTTAGCCTTTGGCTGCCCTTGAAAGGGACTCTAGATAATGCTAGGAAGACTGCCAAGAACATATGTGGATTACAGCATTTAAGGTGAGGAGGGTATGTGGAGTCTAGGGTAAGTGTAGGCATTCCTTGTCCTCGGGAGTGACAAAGTGCTATCATGTACATTTTTCCTGTTTTATCCTTAATCACTGCCCTGGGAAAAGGAAGGGCTAAGGAAGGAGGAGGCAAGTTTCAAGAGACCTTGGGAAAGGACACTACTGAGGAGTGAGGTCTCCTTCTGGTCCTGCGTGACTGGGATGAAAGTGGCGTTGTAAGGACCTACCGAAACCAAAGAAGATCAGCCCTAGGGAAACCCTCAGTCTGGGTTCAAAGAGTGAATCTGTAGAGGTATATGAGTGTCTACAGCAGAACCTGCAGGCAGGCACTCTCTCCCAGCCCGGTCTCCCTGGAGAGCCAAGACTGGAGCAAAGATGTCCTGGAAGAGGATAATCCACTTATGCCTCATACAGGGTGGCAGCATTTCAGAGCCCAACAAATACTAGATGCTGATATTTTTTTGCAACTTGGCTAGGAGACGCTATTCACTGAGGCTTGGCTAGGAGACTTCATTCTTCTCTGGCAATCTCTCCAAGGTTCTACATGTAGCCCTTTGGGGAAGGAAGGAGGAAATAAACCCTGCTAGACAGGCTGGCTTCCCTTGTAAACATCTGAGGAAGGACCCTCATGAGAAAGATGCCCATTCCTAGACTTGGTGGCCTGCCAGATACTGAGATCTCTCACATCTCTGCTCAGTTAGCAGCAAAGGAGAAAACCCAGAGATTCTGCTTTGCCTCTACACCTTCCCTCATGTAGGTACTCAGGGAAGTTGTGTGTTTTAATGAGGCCAATAACTGAATTTTAGTGAGCATCTTTAATGATTTCAGGAAGTATGTCTGAATCGGTGTATTATGGAGAACAATAATAATGAACACTACTGAGTCCCAACCACATGTCCAGACAGTGTAATAAACACTTCATGTGGATTAACTCATTTAATGTTTGCAAGGTCCTATGAAGTAAAGACTCTTCTTATCCCCATGCGATAGGGGAGAAACCTAAGTCACAGAGATGACAGATCTAGCTAGTGAGGCGGCCAGAAGAGAGCCCAGGCAGTCTGTCCCTAGATCCTTCCACACAACCCCTGGGCTTCAATCACATCTGAAAATTTGGCCTGTGCCCTTGGAATACACTTATCTCTTGCTGGACCAACAGAGCCCTAAACCAGGTGTGGGCTCCTCTGACACTAGAGCCGGGGCCCATGGATCCACCTCTAGACCCCCAATCTTTTGGGGCTGCTTGGGTGACAGCTACGCCTTTGTTGACACAGAATCCAGTGACCCCAACATAATTTTCTTACTAGTATCTCCTGCTCTGTCTCCTTTCTCTCCTTTCTCTCCTTTTGGGCCTCGGTCACCTGAAACAGAGTAGGAAAACTGGCATTAGAAATGGAAGTAAATCCTAATGGTAAATAAAGTACAATCTGCAGAAGACTTCTTAACCCGAGACCAGAGCGAACCTCAGGCAGGAGCCAGTAGCTCTGGAGGGCATGGCATGATGGAAAAAGAGCTTGAGCCAATTCTGCTGCCTGTTCTGGTCACCCCAGGAAGGGGAGGGCCCCAGCTGAGGAATTTCCTTCCCTCCTCATTAACACCTAGAAAAGCAGTGCAGCACAGGCTAAAGGAGCAGTGACATTCAGCAGGAAGAAGGCAAAGCAGAGACATTCCTATTAAATAGTCGAGGGTCTGGAAGTTCACATCCCAGTTGCTCTAATAAGCATTAGAAGAAAAGGAGGGCAGGTCTTCGGTTACACAGGGAGAGACACAGGTTATATATCAGGCAGATTTACCAGTGGATGAGGCTATAAAACATGAGGGAGAGGCCCCAGGGAATTGTGAAATTTCTTTCCCAGGATATGGTTAAGAAAACAGAGAAGGCTCTTTTCTCAGCTAGCATCCTACTCTACAGAAATGTCATAGGTTCTGACACCACTCAAACAGGAATTAAAATGACCAATGAATTCTATTCCAAGTACCTCCATAAAGATATCTGCAAATCAAAGTTCATGGCATATTGTCTGGTGAAAAAAATCAAGCCAACAACTTTCAGAGGAGGATGCCAAGTGTGATTCAAGTTTTCTTTAAAAGCAAAAACAAACAACAACAACAAAAAAAAACAAAAGCAACCATATATGTAAACATGAATATCCTGAGAAAAAGGTCTGGCAGGATATGCTCCAAACTGTTTACAGTAGTTATTCTAAAGAATAACAGCCTAAGGGACCTAGGGTGAGGGGACTCACTTTTTACTTTACACTTCCTACACTTCTGTATGGTTACATTTTTTCAACAAGCATGTGCTGCTTTTGTAATCTGTTTTAAAATCGATTATAAAAATTGTGGATCATAAAAGGACAGAAAACCTCAGGCTGTTTAACCACCAGCCAGAAAGTGGAATAAAAATTCCCAGTGATGCAATGATGCAAGATTCAGAGACCATCCTAGATGTGGGGTGGGAATGATTAGCAGAATGTCTTTCTTAGATTTCATTTTAACAAGTGAGAGGCCGAGTCTGGAGAAAGACTGTCAGATTTCCTTGTCTTCTTCTGCAGTGATGATAGGTCTGGATGCTTTTGAAATGAACATGAAAAAACAGGGACTGACTATAAAGTGGGTTCCCCTAAAAAGACAGGGACTGACTATAATGTGGGGTCTCCTAAAACAGAACAAGGCAACTAGCAGTAAAAAGGGAAAAGTTGGAAAAAGCACTATTGGTAATGCAAAGCTGAGAACTGATTTTAAATTTGAAATGTCTGGGAAATAAAAATAAATTCCTCACAGTCCTGTGAGGAATCTGGCAGTGTTGGAGAGGAGGTGGCTGTCCCTGGTCTGCAGCCTCTGGGTCTCCCCTGCGGGCCCACTTTCCTGGCGTGGCTTCCTCTGAGCTGCAGCCAGTAGTAATCCTGGTTCTCCCTTGCATTTCTACAGCACTTTCGAGTTTACAAAGTGTTTTTACACATGCATATCCCATTTAATCCTCATGACAGTCCTGTGAAATATGGTATTATAAGGATTTCTAGTTTTTGGATGAAGAAAGTGGTGTCTAATGATGAGATTAAGTGCCTTGTTCGAAGCCACTTAGCCGGTCAGTGGCAGCCAGAATTTGAAGCCGGTCCACTCACTCCAACGCTCATGCTGGTGAGTGTGGGTGCTCAGAGACCGTTATTACCTTTGAACCCACGCATGCCCATTGTTCCTGTGGCTCCTGGCTTCCCATCATCGCCCTTGGGGCCGGGCAGTCCTGGGGTTCCTCTCTCCCCTGGAAGACCTGGGGAGACAAGAGACAAACTGGAAAGCCTCAGACTCAGAACTAGAAGGGCCCTTAGAGGTCATCATTTGGCTCAGCAGTTGACCTCATCCATGTGCCTCCACTTGCCTGCCTCTGCTTCTTGGTTCTCTCAGGCAATTCAAAGATGCTACAAAAGCAGTGTTTCAAAGGTCAATACAAACCCTCCCCATCAGCACCTTTTATCCAGTTCAGTTAGGCCCTTTCCCCTGAAAGACCTAATTCTATTGTGTGTGGTGATGCTGGTGCCAACCCCATTTAGGAGATGTCCCTTTACCTCCAGCTGTGCTAGAGATTTAGGTTTACAAACATTTCTTTTTTTGAGGGGGAGCATTTTCTAAGTGCCAGCCACTGTTCTGGATGCTTTGTATAAAGTATTTTATCTAATCCTCACAGTAAACTGAGGTAAATATTATTTCACCTGTGTTACAAGTGAGGAAACTGAGGCCCAGAAATTAAGTAGCCTGCTCATCGTCATGCAGCAGAGAGTGCCGGAGGCAGGATCTGAGTCCTGGTCTTTTTTTAATTAAAAGACCCCTATTGGTCAGCTTCATCTCACGCTCATGAAAAGAGCTTACTGGTACTCAGGGTGGGGGGAAGATGAAATAGCTTCCTGTCGTATTTAGGAAAAAAAATTAAAAAGATCCTTTTCTTGTAAACACCGGGAACTCTCGGGATGGGAATCATAGACAAGAGGGAGGGACAAAGTCAGTAAATGAGATGGACGCCCTGCTACCAGATCAGGCCCCGGGGCTCTGACCATGAGGCCCCACTGCTGCCCCCTCCCCACCCCCGTCCCCACATGTCACCAGAGAGAGCCAGAGTCAACAAATGCGACAGGCCTGGGCCCCCAAGCTCCTGACCTAAGCTCACAGTTATGTCTGCAAAGCGGAGCAGCTTTAATTAATTATTAATTGTTCTTTCCTGCTGCAGTTGTTAGTTGGGTTTCTTTGGGCTTTTTCTGTGACAGGGAGAAACTATCTTCTACTAATCATTCCTCCAAAGGACAGGTGGCCCTAAGAGGGTGGCGGGACCTCAGAGAAGGGCTTAATTTCTTTTTTCTTTCCTAACATAATGTTCCTAGGTCCAACGGCCTGGTTGTCTCAGAATTGTGGATCTAATGCAGGATGTGCCCAGAGCTCCCCATCCTATAATTTAATAAGGCAGAAAAAGGGGTTCCACAGCACAGACAGCCCTTGGGCATTGTCAGTTTTGAGTAGGGAGCTTTCCCGGGGAGCGGGAGGCCGGGAGTGGAGGCCCGGCCATGGGCTCTCCCTCCGCCAGCCTCTACTTCCTCTCCTGTCTGCAGCCTCCTTAGAGATTTAGGAAGGATATGGTTTAGAGGTATGACTCTTGATATAAATAAACATTTATTTACCATTTCCCTGATAAACTTCGCCTTGTCTTACAAGTCAGAAGTCTTTATACTCTCCTAGAAAAATGTTGCTCACAGAATGGACAGAATGGGACGCAAAGTATGACAAAGTAATGGAACAGGAACTTCCCAGACAACAAGTCTAAGGAGAACCTAACAGTAGTTCCCCAGGTAATGACATTTCATTCAATGTTGTTGTTTTGTTATAATGTTGATGGGACGCCATTGGAACTTAACTCTCCTTTATTTCTATTAGCCTATGGTAAAATTGGTTTCATTATATATTGTTTTGCTTCATGTCACAGAGCCTACCAATGTCGTTAAGTAAGGACCTACTGTATCCCTTCCAGAAGCCCAAAAAGTACCCTCCCCACCAGCCACTGGATCTTCAGGGCTTTTACTAGTGTGTATAGCAAGATGCGGAGGGAAAGGTGTTTATTGACCTGCAAAAGTTCAGCAAGAGGTGGGGGCATCAAGTGCCTGATGATTCAGGGAACACTGAAGGAGGCACAGCATACCTGGAGAGTTGGTCCAGATCGCAGAATACCCTCAATTCCTTCTGTAAGCTCTGGTCACACAGACCCTGACTCCTGCCTTGGGAAGTGGCTTCAGGGAGCTACGAGCCTCTCATGCACTCATTTCTTTCAGATCCTGGTGTTTTCTATGAAAAAGTGTTTCCTCCATCCTATTGTTACACCTATTAGTCTCTTAACAGAACAGAGCATTTGAGGCTGAGTTGATTGGGCTCCCAGGGAGCCCCACCACCAATACCAATGAGAAGGCAGAGGGTCAGCGATGGATTAGGAGCCCTTCCCCTTCCTGATGTGCCCAGGTTCCCCCTGGAGGTCTCTCTATTACCTCGAAGTCCAGGTAATCCAGGGATTCCAGGCTCGCCTTCCTTCCCTTCATCACCCTGATCACCTTTGGGGCCCGGTGGTCCTGAAGGGGTTACAAACAGCACCAAGGTTAGAGGGTAGCTTTTGGAACAGGCCACTTGCAGAGGAAACACAAATCCCTTCTTTGGAGAGGAAGAATCAGCATGATGCTTTAGCAGCATCCAGGGCTCTACTCTGTGTGGTGGAGCAATTGGAAGCTTCATGGAAGAAGTAATATCTAAAGTAAAATCTCAAGGTGGAATAGAAGATGACTAATAAGCAAAAGGAGAGGTAGGAGTGTGTGATGAACTGAATGTCTATGTGTCCTCCAAATGCATGTGTTGAAGCCCTGACCCCTCCAGTGTGCTCATATTAGGAGGCGGGGCCTTTGGGAGGTGATTAGGGTTAGATGAGGTCCTGAGGATGGGGCCCTGATGATGAGATTAGTGCCCTTGTAAGAAGAGCCACCAGAGATTTCTCTCGCTCCCTTCCACTCTCTCACTGGGGAGCATACTTTCTCTGTCATATGAGGACACAGCAAGAAGGTGGCTGTCTGCAAACCAGGAAGCGGGCTCTCACCAGAACCCAACCATGCCAGCACCCTGCTCTCAGACTTCCAGCCTCCACAACTGTGAGAAAAAATGACGGCTGTTTAAGTTACCCAGTTTGTGGTAAGTTGTTATAGCAGCCTAGACAGACTGAGACCAAGCAAAAGAGGCTAGTTCCAGGCAGAGTGAATAGTCCAAGAGCTTAAAGAAAGAGACAGATGAACCATGAAGGGATTAGAAGCTGGGATAAGAAGGATGAGAAAGTGGAGGTCCTGAAGGCCTGGCCTAAGTGCTGGACTTGACCCTGAGGGCGCTAGGCCTCATGGGGGTGGGGGTGCTGAGAGAAGTGCATGATCAGATTTGCACACAAGGAAGACCACTCAGGCTGCGATATTGGAAAACGGATTGAAACAAGAGGGAAAGCAGAGGCAGCGAGGCCAAGGAGAGGCTGCACCCAGGTGAGAGGTGATGAAGCCCTGAACTAGGAAAGTGGTGGTCAGGAGGGATGCGGGGCCATTGGTTGGAAATAGAAGAGACAGACGTGGCTAAGCATAGGAGAAGGCAGGGGAGGCAGCCAGGATCATGTTCAGAGTTCTGGCTAAAGCACCTGGATGTAAGAAGGGTTTCTAATTGCTCCTGAGTGGGTCTTCCTTCCAAGGCAAGACTTCAGTGTGGCAGGAATTCCAGTGTCTGTTTCAGTCCCCACAACAATATAAGTGTTGACGTTACTTGTATGAGGCCACACAGGCAGCTAGCAAGGGACGGAGCTGTAGTTCCAACTCAGGGCTGTTTGGCCCTCTGCCCCACTCATCATCACCCTAGACATCTTGCCATTTCCAGAATGCAAACTGAACCTTCCCACTCCCGCATCCCGCTGTTCCCAGCCTGGCAAGGCAGGGAGTCAACCTGCTATTACCACCTGCCCCCGCCCCTCCCAAGGCTGTTCCTTGCCACCTTCTTGGCCAAACCTTCTCTGCTCCATCGTTCCTGCTGAAAGCAGGCACGACCTGTGCGAACACACACACTTGGTGCCATTTGACATTTACCTCACACTGCCTTGTCCTGTAATCATAAGTGCAATTGCTCTCTTTTTCCTAACAAATTGCCAGCTCCCTGAGACAGGACTACATCCTTGACATCCCTGTTCCAGCGGTGAAGATCCAGACTCTAAGCTCTCCATGGCTACTGCTCTGTGAGATAAAAAGAGGACCAAGGAAAATGCACTGGATTGAAGAGTGTCCCCTCAAAACGCACATCCACCCAGAACCTCAGAATATGGCCTTATTTGGAAACAGGGTTTTTGCAGATGTATTCAGTTAACATAAGGTCATACTGGAGGAGAGTGGGCCCTGACCCAAGGACTAGTATTTGTTATTAGAAGAAAAAACACAGATAGCCACATGGGGAGAATGCCATGTGATGATGGAGACGGATACTGGAGTGATGCATCTACAAGCCAAGGAACACCAAGGCTCTTGCAACATCAGAAGTTTGCAAGAGGCCAAGTAGGATCCTCAAGCTTTTGGAGGGAGTATGGCCCTGAGGCCCCTTTGATTTCAGACCTCCAGCCTCCAGAACTATGAGAGAATTTCTGTTGTTTTAAGACTTCGAGCTCGTGGTACTTTTGTTATGGGAGCCTTAGGGAAACCAAAACATGTATACCCACAGCATAGCAATAATGTCTTGCACAATAAATATTGGATGAATGAATGAGTATATGAGATCAGAGGGTGTTAATACATACAAAACAACCAGGAGGCCAAGATCAAGATGTACTGATAAATTCCAAAAGTTGGCACTCTCTTCAGACCCTAATCAAAGTTGACAGCTGTTTAATAAATCAATGGCACATGCACAGAGAAAAAGTAATCAACAATTTTAAAATGCACGAGTTACACAAATCATTTAACGAGAACTGGGTTTTGGAGCCAGCTCCTTCTTTTTTGTAAAGAAAAGCAAAATCAAACTGGCCATATTGATCTTAGTTTCCAGGTGACAGGGTTGAAGCAAAGAACTTGTTTGGAACACACCTAAGATCATACAGCAAAGGAAAGACATAGCGAAGAAGCAAAAGAGCTTCCCATTCTGGCAATCTCCTGGCCAGGCTAAGGCTACAGAAAGGGAATTGAGAGAGGTGCCTGGATCTCTGCACTCCTTGAGCTGCCACTGGGCTGGACCTCTGTCCCCAAGTACACCCCACCACTTTTCACTCTCCTTTGCCCACTCCACCCCTCTCCTTGTGGAACACAGAGCTCCAGAAATTGAGCTGGTTAACTATGCAATGGATCAAACTCCTATTTGTTCTATTGGCTCTGAGGCAGATGTGACTCAAGGTGTGGATCTTCCCCAGAGTAATTCTCACAAGGGGAGGATGCTGCCCTGTGGAATTACCCTGATGGTGGGGATCTGGGTGGCAGATGTCATTTGGAAGGTGGGAGCTGAGTATGGGTATAGAGCATCTTGAATTCATGTCCTGGTTCTATAAAAATCTAAATAAAAATTCCTTTTCCAGGCATTGATTGTGAGAAGTAAGTGGATTAAAAAACATAGTAGATATGAAGGGCCTTGGTAACCTTCAGGTAGCAAGGTCATCCTTGAACATCTGTACCCCACTTTATATAACACTTCATTAGAACTATTCTTAGACGATTGTGTATGGGGATTCTAAGTGGCACCTGAAATCACCCTTCCAAGCTTGGCTAGGTCATTCAGGGAGAGTCAGGTCTAAAAAACATCCTATATGTGGACAGTTTTTAAGACACAAATAAATGGAAAGTGAGGGCCTTTACTAGAGATTATTGGGAAAAGGTTAGGGTGGGTAGTGAAGGTGGGTGCTGGTTTCTGAACCTTGCTCAGCAGACTCAGAGGAGCCTAAAATGGGGCCAGTGTGAGTCTCTTCGGGCCAGGCTGCCTGGAGCTCTCAGGACCAAGCGTGTCTTCAAATCACTGCTGTCTGTGGGCAATGTACTCCCGGGGACTGACTTTTTATCATTCTCTACAGAATCCAGGCTGAAAATCTCAAGCTTGCTTTGTACCTTCTCCCTTTCCTCGGCCCTTCTCACCCTGTCACTCTTCAAGGCTTGTCACTGAGGCAGTTCCCGTGTCACGTCTCTACCTCCTTCCTCACTGCCACCAAGCACATCAGGTCCTCCTGGCCTCACTTCCAGCCTTTGGCACCTGCTTGTCTCCAGGCTCTCTCTCCGACCCACTCTGAGCACTGCCGTTGATGAGTCTCATCAGAATCAAATGAACTCAGAGCCCTCAGAGGCCCCCCACAGGATGATGTGCTATGGTCCCCTCTGTTGGAGACCCCTGCAGGTCATTCCCAAGGGATCCCTTCTGCAAACTTACAGTGGGATGCTTCTGGGCACAAACTCTTTTTCAACTCAGCAAAAACAGTCTCCTCGTGATGACCCCAAATCCTCTCCTTTCCAAGAATCCTTGCCCTCTTAGCCCAGTGGCTCACCTTCATGTGCACCCTTCTGACCTTTAAGGGCACCAGGGCAGAGCCCCCAAATCTCAGAGCTAGAAGGAGCCTCGGGCATCACTGTGCACGAACTCCACATGGGGAGATGCCCCTGACCTTTGTCGGGCCACCTGTACCCACTTGTGGGGCACTGTCACTCACTCTGGATTGTGGTCCCCAAGGAGATTAGTCCCTCTGTGGGGCTGGAGGCACCCACTCTGTGGCATGTGCTTCACACAGCACCTGGCACACAGCAGTGACTCAAAGAATGGCTTCTGGGCAGTTGCAGAGGCCATTGTGGTATCAGTGGTCCCAGTGCTATCTAGACAAGCTTTTTAATTTTTCGACTTCGTACACTGTTACTTTCTCCTCTTTTCTAGCCCTGGAGCAGGCTAGAGCATGGAGATGGGCTCAGACACAGGGGAGCAGGGTCTATTTCTCCTCCATCATGAAAATAGCCCCAGAGTCCCCTCGACTGTGCTTCTGGTCCAGTGTGCCAGCTACTCCTTCCTAACTGCTTCTTAGAGAGGGCCTAGGGAATGGGACCCCTATGCCTGAGGTCCCCTCTCAGAGCCCTCCACCGGTCTCGTCTACTGCCCCTTATTGCCCCTAGTGCAGTTCTGCCCTCACCCAGGCCGCCCATGAGCTGCTCCAGCTGGAAGCATCTCCAGAACAGAACAATATTTGGGAGAAACACCAGGATTCTTCTGGGAATCAGCGCACAGGGAGGGAAAAGCAACCCGTTCTCCCTTCCCGGATCTTGGAACTAGTGATGGGGTGGGGGACTCGCGTATGCCGGAATCTGGACAGTGACCTGCCAAGAACAAATTCCCTTGACAGCTGATTAAGTGGGCCTGGCGCCAGCAAAACAGTGACCAAAATCAGAATGTAAACACCACCCCCAGAACCATGCTAATCCCTGGGGTGGCTGACAGAGGTGGAGTCCCTTAACGCCTCGAGTTTTATTCCCTTGATGTCACTGGGGCACTGGATGCTCAGTGCTTTACACTCTCCTGAGCTCGACCACTTCCCTCATTCCTGGTATCCTCTCCTCCACCCTGAGCATGTGCATGGGGCAGGAACTGTCAGCCCCATCTCACTGCGGAGGAAACTCGGGCCCAGAAGTGTGGTGGGCAGGCTGGGTGCAAGGACTCATTTTCGCAGCATACTCTCCACTTCCCGGCAGTATCAGACGTGGAAGGTGAAACGAGGGTTGCCGTACAACCCTCCTAGAAACTCGCCCCCCAGCCCATGCTTCCCAATCCTTGGCGGAGGAGAAGCACTATCGCCATGTTGCTCTGATCAGAGACACTCAACGCCTCCAACATATTCCTATGCACTAGAAGCCAAAGTTTCCAAGTTTGAGCCTGGAATCCAGGGTTCCACGATGTTACGCCATCCCTTCATAAACACTTGTCGAACTGGGCTCTCTAATCTACTAGATGGTGTGCTTTTTCTCGAAAAAGCAGTGCACGGATAAATTTGCTTTGCCAACTTGTTTTCCTGAATCGAGAGATGTGTTTCCTAGTCCCAGCTGGGCCACTGGCTCCAGATTTGATTTGGGGAAGACATTTCCCTCTCTGGGCCTCAGGGTCCTCAACTACAGAACAAGAGGAGTGAAGGAGGTGATTTCAGAGACCTGTTATCACTCTAGCTCTAAGGTTTCATAAAACAACCAACTCACAAACAGAGCCATCTGAATATGCCTGCAGAGTTCTGCCTCCAGACCTTTGCTCACACCTTCCCCCTTCCAGGTGTGCCTCCCTTCTCTGGTTATCTTTCCTTCTCATTGTATTCTTTCCCCCTCCAGTTCCTTTTCCTCTCCTGGTATGCCTTCTCTTTTGGATCATCTAAATTCTCTGCTGCTTTGCAAAGCCACAGATTTCAACAGACCTGATTAATGCTGAAAACCCGAAGCAGAAAACAGAAAGTACTGCTGTGAATGTACACAAAAGACAAACTGGAGACAAAATTCATAAAAAATTGTATAACAAAGCGAGAGAATGAAAACCATTTGGGGTCAAGCTCAAGAATAACATAAATAAGCTCATATTTGAAAAATACATAGTTAAGTGTTTGTGGATTCTGAGTCAGGAAAGGGCCAAGTGTGTGTATGTGTGTGTGTGTGTGTGTGTGTGTGTGTGTGTAAAGATTAAGAGAGGAAACAGACAAAGTCAGGGCAGAACAGCCACTCTAGCCAGCAGTATATAAATGTGTGGGAGCTTATCTGGTAAAACATTCCATATTCAAAAGCCAGAATAGAGCTTTGTCTCATTAAAGTTGAATGGCAATTACATTCAGATATACCAAACACAATTCTCTTTGATCATCTCAACTGGGACCTTGGCAACCATGAGACAGGGAGGTGGGGAGACCCTGGGAGGGACTACCCCCCACAAATACAGGAACGGAGCCCAGGGGACCATGCTCCCTTCTCTCTTCATCCCTTATAGCTGGTTTCTCTACGCCTGGAAAGCAGGATGGTCAATGACAAAAACATGGTTTTTGAGCCAGAAAGACCCACTTTCAGACCTTGGCTTTGCGACTTGCCAATTGCACAAGAAACAGTGGGATAGTTATTCAAGTTTCACATCTAAGGGACAATAATACCTTCCTGAAGGATGTGAGGATTAGCAATCTTCAATGTGTTTGAGAATTAGAAAATTAATGAAAATATAGAGAATTAATGTTGAGAAAATGTCTGGCCCATAGTAGGTCAAGATTCAGTGTAGCTGCCACTTTACTAAGTACCTGCTATGGGCAGAGGAAGTCAAAGAAAAAGAAGATGGGAAAACCTAAGATCCCAGAGGTATGGATTTGAAAGAAGAAATTCTACCTCTAGGCCCTCTTTGATTTCTGAGAGTTAAAATCCAAAATGACCCAGGACAAGAAAACAAATCACCTGACTGCTCAGGTTGAAGATTTAATGGTTGTTCCACAAATATTCATTGAGTCTTAGTTATGTGTATTTCACTGTTAGGTGGTGGGGGACACAGAGATGGACAGATAGGGGTGGACTGTGATGTAATAGAATGAGCACTGGGCGTTGGGCTAAAAGTCTGTCTTGGTCATTGAATTGTACACTTGAATGGGTGAATCTTACAGCATGTAAATTATGCCTTATTAAAGCTGTTGAAAACAAAAGTTTTGGGTCAGATCATTACCAGCTGTGTAGTCTTGAATAAATCAGCCATTTCCTTCTGGATCTTTAGTTGTTTTTCTGCAAGAATCCTACCCCACCCTCAGTAATGAAACCTGCCTTCCACCAGCCTCACAGCTGGTCATGGGGACCCACTTTAAAGTAGAACAATATCCCCAAAAGCACTCTGTGAACTGGAAAATGCTATGCAAATGGGAGGCCCCATCACTACTACTCTACATTCTGATAAATGTAGATGCTCAGAGGAGGGAGACTTGGGAGAGCTAAGGAGGCCAGCATGGTTCTTGGAGGAGGTGGGTTGGAGTGAGATCTAAAGGATCAGTGGGATTTGGATGACGTGGAGGAAGAGGAAGAAGGAGGCATTGCTGGAGGAAGAGCAGCTGGAGTAAAGCGACAGCAGCGGAAAGGCAGGCTGTGTCTCTGGGGCAGTGACAAGACGTGTCCCACTAGACTGGATGCTTCACACAGTACAGGGGGTGCAAGCTGGCCATCTATGGCCCCCGGATGTGTTGTATTTGGCCCACAAGAGTTAAGCAATTAGAAATTTCTAAAACATTCCATGTTTCTGGTTTATCTTGAAAAATGGGAAGACCTTGTCAACGCCAGTCTGGCCAAAATGGGCTGGACTTGCCATTGCCTCTGCTATTCCCCCAACTCCGAGGTCACTTTACTCACTGATACTGCTCCACTGGCCTCTGCAGACAGTTCTGCTTGCAACCCCTGTATTCGAGGAACAGTTGGAGAAGGTGAGAAAGACAGGCTGGGGCCAGGTATGTAATGGAAGGCACACCAGCTCTGAGTTCAGAAAATCCGGGGTCCAGATCTGGCTCCATCACCTCCTACTTGCGACCGTAAGCAGCTTCCTGAATCTCAGTGCACTTGTTTTTAAACGACATCATATGAGATACTCTTGGCACCACACCTGACAGAGGTGGTGTTCAAAATGGTATTATTATTATTGTCTACTCTCAGGCTAAGGAGCTTTTAATAAATTCGGTAGGACCGGAGAAGCCATGGTGGGTTCTGAGCCAGGGAGGTGATCAGCGGGAAAAATACATTTCATGAAAGGTGCCTCTGACCAAGGTGTGCAGGGTCGAGGGCAACAGGAAGGCATGGGGGAGGGGACCAGTCAGACAGAAGGAGAAGACAGGGAAGTGGTTTCAAAGGCTATACTACCCATGGCCCCCGAGCAAGAGTACAAATGGAGGCCTGCACATTTTTTGCCGTTACATTTAAGAGTTATATATACAGCTGACAAATTGTTAAATAAAATATGTTCTTTTACCTGGATGAACACAGCTTCATACCAGCCGGGAAGGCCAGGCTCAGATCTGGAATGCCAACCCCTGGTAGTTCTTCCCATTGGAATACCATGGCACTGGAGGGGCACCTCCCTGTTCCTGGGCTGAGCCTGCAGCCTGACCCTCTGCTTTTCCTCCCAGCCCCATCCCCTTGGAGGTCCCAAGTGGCACATTCAAACTCTGACTACCCAGTCCTCCATCAACCACCCTTGGCCATTCTCATGCACTGAGCGCACTCCTTGGGGGTGGAGGTGCACAGGCACATGTGCAGCCCTGGAAATGGGCATAGGACATTTGGGTGGAAAATCCCAGGACCCCGTAGGGTAAAACTTAATCAAGGAGATATGGGCTCCCAGTGTCAAGTCAGTTTGGGGAGGTGGGGGGACTCTTCGGCTCTTGGGGAGGGTGCACAAGAAGAGGGCCTGAGCAGGAAGGGCCCATCTAAGCCCTGTGGGTTCCCTACCTTTGGCGAGGGAGATGTTCCTCAGAGCGATGGAGTGCTCCCAGTCCTTGAGGCGCAGGTCCTCCGTGATGGTGTTGAGCATGGCCAGCTCCTGCTTGAGCTGCAGCTCCATGCCCATGTGCACCAGGCGCATGCGGCGCGTGTCCTCGCTGGTGTTGCTCACCAGCACCTGCAGGTCCTGCAGCCGCGTGCTATGGAGGGCCACGTCGTAGGACAGGCTGTAGTTGAGGCCGCGCAGGGCGCCGCCCACGTCCGCCAGCTCCTCGCCCAGCACGTCCACCCTGCGTGCTAGCCCGTCGAGAAGGCCGGCATGGCGCCGCAGCAGCAGCTGGCTGCGGTTGCTCTCCACCTGCAGCTGGTAGAGCTCGAGCTGCACTGTGTCGCTCTGCAGGCTGGTGCGGTCGCGCAGCAGGGCCACCGCCTGCTCTGTCTGCGCCGCCTGCGCCTGCAGCCCCCACAGCGCGCCCTCCAGCCGCTGCACCGCGCCTGCCAGCGCCAGCAGCGAGTCCGACTGGTTCTGCAGCGCGTCCTGCACCTTCCACACCTGCTCTGTCAGGTCCCCCTGCAGCGGAGCCTGCAGCAGCCGCAACTGCAAGTCCCGGAAGCTCTCGTTCAGCCGGTTCACGTTTCGAGTCAGTGCCTTCAGGTCTTCTGGGGAGCTCCGGGGCTTGGACACTGCAGAGGAGGAGAGGGAGAGATGAGCGCCACTGGGGAGTTCCCCGGGTCTCCAGAGGCAGGCCCAGCCAGAGCCTGGAATGCAGTAGGTGCTCAATATATGATAAATGAAGGGAAAGCAGAGGTGGCTATTGTTGAGTGCCAAGTACCGTGCTAAGTCAATGGTCCCCAAACTTGTCTGCCCATTAGAATCACCTGGCCAGGCACCCCACCTGCAGAAATTGTGATTGAATTGGTCTGGGTGTGACCTGGCCTTGGACTTTTTAGAAGAGCCTGAAATAATTCCAAGGTGCAGACTAGGTTGGGAACCACTGTACTCAGCTAACCATTATGTATGAGGTTGATCCATATGAAATGGTCCCTTCTTTGTGCTCAGCCTATGATACTGTGTGTTGTTGAGAGGTCAAGTAGAGAAGGAAACTACCAGTATTGTCCCCATTCACAGTTAAAGCTGTAGAAGTGGCCCAAGGTAGCCCAGCAAGTAAGTGGTGGAGCCAGAGGGCTTGCTTGCTCACTCCAGAACCCAGGTGCTTCCCCACAGGTCTGCTCCACAACTGGCTGAAGGAACCATGCCTGCAGCAGACTCACCCAGGATCTAGGCAACACTATTTCCTGGCCTCCTGACCTCAGAGTCCCTTTCCCTCCTACTCACCTGCTGTGGCAAGGGCCCGTCTAGATGGGCGTACACACTTTCATGTCGATACCTTCCCTTCTCTGCCTCCTCTAACCCTTCTTCTGGATCCCTTATTTCTCTCTGCACACAAACAACCCATCTCAGTGACTCCCTCCCCTGACCCTTTCCTCTTAGGGAGGTTCCTTTTCCTGGTTATAAGAAGCTATTTCACAATGCTAAGAGGAGGTATGAGCATCTTAAGCATCAGAATCTGGCATCCAGTGTCTCTTGGAAGCTTGCAGGCTGCGCTGACTCAGGTACACTGGGGCTGGGATAGTTAGAGATTCTTACTGTCTGTTTGGCATGTGCTGTCCACAGTTCTCTCCCTCTCTGCTCTGCACACTAGAGAAATGGCAACTATGGTGGGAGTGGGGCAGAGTGGGAGGTGCAGCGTTGAGGCACGGAGGGAATTCGGCCTTGGAGATCTTGGAATGGAGAGGACCAGGGCACTGAGTATGCAGCTTGTTCAACCAATGAGAAAATTTGGATAGAATAGCATTCTTCCAGAATCTCAAGCTGGGAAGGGGAAAAATTGGTTGTGAGGGTGCTTGGGGCATGCAAAGATTTGCTAGCTGTTGCAGTCCTCTGGCGATGCTTCTGGAAGTACAAGCATTTACGGTGGGCCCTCTAGAGGTAATAAATCATTTTGCATTAGGTTTAGGGGCTCATAGGATTAGATAGAGCCTTGGAGCCCCACCTCAACTCCCCACTCTGCCAGCACTTTACTCTCTAAGAAAATCACACTGCCAGTTGGTCACCCAGCCTCTCTGCCTATCCCTGAATTTCCACCTTCTGTTAGTGCTAACCGTTGGAGCAGTCTGCATTCTATTCGGACTTGAAATTTGTCTCCCTGTAGTTTCTATCCACTGAGACTGCCCTCTGGGGTCATGAAGAGCTAATGAATTTTTTTTCCCCACAAGACAGCTCTTCAGAATTTCAAAGAGTTATCATGTCCTTGCTATGTGACACCCTTACTGGTTTAAAATCTGCTCCCTCAAGACTAGGTTCTCAGCCTCCATTTATCTTATTCTGTACGTATACCAGTGTGTCAATACCTGCTTAAGTCTAAGTGTGGTTTTCCAAGGTGTGGACAGACTGGGCAAGGTATGGTGGAAGGATCAGTTCCCTGGGCAAGGGATTTATATAAATGTGGCCAAAACTGGACCCCACTTAGCTTCATCTGGGCTTTTCAGACTTCCACCATGGGATTTGCCTCTATGTAGTCTTCGGTAAATTTTTCCACCAGTTTACAGATGAAGACACTGAGGCCAGGAGAGTATAAGAGTTGTAAGTATAAGAAAAGGTTCTGGGGAAATGGATCTGTGACCCAAACACAACCCAAGTAACCACTGGAACTGTCTGCTTAATAAATCATTATAGGCTGGGATTTGATTTTAAAGCCAGTGTGTTTGTTCAGTATTTGATCCAGACTGGTTAACAAGTATTAGAGACAGGGCAGTTGGCAAACAGAAAATCTGATATTTCAGTGTCAGTCTCTGCTCATGATGTCCATGGGGTTCAAAGAGACACTGTAGCTTATCAGAAGTAATGAGAATACTCTGAATTTTTGTCAATACTGGTTTTAAAATCGGGATTGTGAGTGACTAAGAGAAACAGTGCAACCTACTTGATTTAAATCACAGGACTGAGTTAAGGCTCCATCTGCCCAGGCCTGCCAAAGGCAACACATTGAAGTAGGCAATTTTCCTTTTTCCCACTGTCTTCTAGCCCACATCAGTCCCTCCTTCCCTCTTCAAGTGGTCCCCACACCCGACTGGTGCCCTGTAACCTTGGAGGCCCCTGGCCTTACTCATTGGCCCCCTCATCTCAGAACCTATCAGCTCATAAGCCCTTCTCTCTGTCCAGAAAACGGACTGAAACTTGCCCACATGACAATGGCTGATAATCAGTTACCCCTCCCCAGAAAGTTCATTTGGGTCTTGTATTATGGTTCATTGCACAACCAATATAAACATGAGTCCAAATAAAAGAAAGAAAAAATTCTTCCACGATCCCACAACCTCCAAGAAAGCACACTGGTTTTCTTTCTGTTTTCATTTTCTAGCTCTATTGATATACATACCCCATCTTAACAATTTTATTTTTTTTAACCTAATATGATTATTCCATAAACATAACCCTATCTTCTTCTTTGTTTTTTATAATTGTAATTTTGATGGCTGCATGAGAGTCCATCCAGGGGAGTGTTGGAATTTACCCATTCTCTTACCGTTGAGTGGTTTTTTTTTTTTCAGTTGTGAAAAAGAAATGCAGAAAGGTCTCTCCTTCTTTTGAAATGTTTGCAAGGCAATGCTTTAGCTCAAAGGAATGATATAGACATTTTAGGTACCCAGGCTAATCAGAACAGAAATTATTTGGAGGAGTAATACTCTTTGGGCACCAAATTGTGCTGTATAAGCCCAGCCTCCCTTTTTAGGGATCACTTACCCACTCCAGAAATGAATTATCTCCTTCCAACAGTCACAGTGTGTTCTCAGCCCACACCACCACCAGTACCCACCCTCTTCCCCCATTTAATTCCTTCCAGATGTTTGCTGTTCTCAACAGGGAACAATTCTTTTTTGAGTGTGACTCTCTTAATTCATGTTTATGCAAACAGTTCATTTATCTCTCTGCCTGGTGTATTTACTTTTAATGTGCTTTAATTATTCTTCAACTTTTATACTTTCACAAAGAGGAAAATAAATCATAGACTAACAATGCTAACTGGCATTTCCCGAATTCTTACTATGTGCCAGGCACTGTCCTAAGTGCTTTCCATACTAATACACTAAGTCCCATAACAACCCTATGAAGTTGTTATTATTATCCTGATAATCCAAATGAGGAAACTGAGGCACACAGAGATTAAATAACCTGCAAGGTCACACAGCCAGTGGATGGAGGAGACTGACTGGGTCGGGGTAGTTGGATTCCAGAGCTCTCAACAATTAACCACTTTGGGATATTGCTGAAAGGGTGAAAGGCATAGAACAAACTTTTTAAGAAACACTAATGTGGAATAAGCTAGTTTCCCATCATAAACTAAGGCTGGAGTCAGACTATTTGTCAGGAATCATGCAGAGATTCAAATTTGGATTCTGATTTAGTATTAATGCTGACTGCTAATTAATGTGTTAATGTATAATTTATAATAATATATAAGTAACATATTAATATCAGCCTTGGGCTATATCCGGGGCTAGGTGACTTGCACATACATATCTTCTGCAGCCTCATCTGCATGGCTTTGCCTTCCCACACCTCGGTCCCAAGTCGGCCCCTGGGTCCCTTAATTGTTCTTTATGTTCATGAAAAAAATAATCGCATGCTGGTTAAGTCAAGGTGCTCCAGATGTAACTGACCAGGAGGCTGTCTTCCCCAAACACACGAGGCACACGGACAATGCCAGCGCCAGTCAGGAGGAAGAAAGCTAACTAAGCATTCTGTTTGATGTTTAGTGAAAGAAACCCTTTATCTGTGTATGAAAGTGACGTTCATTGCCTCACTTAATTTTTCAACATAACTAACCTTGGGCGAGAGACAGGGCAAGTACATGTTCATAATCTCATTTAAGCATGAAAAGGAGGCTCAGAGAAGTCAAGAGATTGTCAGAAGCATAAAATAAGGATGTATTGTGATCATCTGTTCCTTAATCCAGTACTCTGTCCTCTACCCCTGTTGCTGAGATAGTCACATACCAAACTCCCAAATCTGTATGGGGAAGCAGGGCAGAAAGTGACATTTATTAAGCACCTACTATATAGCAAACTCATCCTAGTCCCTTATTAGAAGTTGTTTCATTTACTCTTCCCCACAACCTTGTGAAGTAGGAATTATTACATCCATTTTCAGATGAGGAAGCTCAAGCAATTGGTAGAGCATGAGAGCAGGCCCTAGAACATTGGTGAGCACAAACTGAGCTGGAGGCTGCACAGAGCACATGTAAGCGGCCAGCTGACAGCTATGATATACATATTTGGATAGCCTGGCATAACCTCAGAGGATGAAAACCCCACCACTATGTTTATTACTTTCCCTAGAGGTGTGGCTCTATCCTCTGTGCTCCTGGCACCAGTGTTCCCTTTGGTGGTCCAAGCAGATAGAATCTCTGATTATTCACTATTTATTACTGCAGAAATGGGATCCAAGATGAGTTATAAATCAAAAGGTTCCTATTGAGGAGACTGTACCCAGGATTCCTGCTTCAGAGGCTAGAATATCTGAAATCATTACCAATGATGTTAGGAAACCTAGCATTTCAATGAAGCACATGAATATAATAGTGAAGAGACTAATTCTTTGTGAATTCACAAATGGAATTGGGGACTTGCTATTTAGACTAACATAGTGTCCAATGCAGAATCTTGTAACCCTGGCAGGTGGTCAAAAAATAGTTGTCAGGTAGATAAGTGAATGACTGAAAATAGAGAGTGTTATGAGGCACTGAAGTGCCTGTATCTCTTCTTGGAAACAGAACTTGAACTAGTGGGGCTAGATAGAGCAGCCCTTGGGTCCTGCCTCACTCTCTTAACTCACCTTCTACTCCAGCCAGGGCTACAAGTGACCAACTTATAGTGGGTGTAACCAGGCAGGATATCACATTATCTACATCTCTGATCTTTTGCTTTCTACCCCCAGGCTTCTGTAACTTCTCAGAATCATGAGACCCACCTGGACCTCATCCGAGCATGGCCTCGACCCTTAGGGAAGCCCAGATCTAAGTGGGCAGGAACCGATGGATAAATATTCTCCACAGACAATTCTGCAGTTCTTACTACATAGCCCCTTAGAAAGTCCTGCCCGGACTGAGCCCCAACGGCCACAGCAGAAACCAACTCAAGGACATATCCTTGTATTTGCTTTTCCTCCTTTATGATTTCCCCACTCCCCAACTCCTGCTTCCCAGGATAACTTCTCACAATAAACTACCAAGCCCATGTTTCAGGCTCCAATTTCCACAGAGATCCCAGGCTAAGACATGGAGCATCCCTTCCTTCCACAGCACAAAGAAGCCAATTGTCTCCCCATCTTCCTTTTCGTACTTTACTTCTTTACATCTTGATTCCCTGTTGTCCTAAGAGACCACAAAAAGTTCAGATTTAAGATATTCATTAGTTCACTCATGCATTAAGTCATTCAATACATGTATATGAGGTACCAACTCACTATAGGGATCTGTGGGTGGTAACTGCAGTCGGCTCTTCATAGCCACTGGTTTTGCATCCACAGATTTAACCAAACACAGATTGAAAATATTCAGGCAAAAAAAAAAAAAAATCCCAGAAAGTTTTAAAAAGCGAAAGTTGAATTTGCTGCACTCGAAGCACTACACTGAGTTCTCATGAATGAAGTGATGTATGGGCATACCCTGCTGTAGCCTATATACAAATATAGATTATATGCAAATACTATACCATTTGTATAAGGGGCTTGGGCATCTGCCAGTGTCCTGGAACCAATCACCCCTGGATACTGAGAGGGTCAACTGTACAGAGAAGTCGAAAGGCAATCTTTCCCACCAAGAAGTTTCTCATTTAGTTAGAATGCTACACAAAAAAAGGAAACTGTTTTAAAACTCCTCTGTTCTTAGTTTAGTTTCCTGGGCTGGCCATAACAAAGCGCCACAAACTGGGTGGCTTAAACAACAGACATGTACTTTCTCACAGTTCTGGAGGCTGGAAGTCTGAGCCCAAGGTGTCAGCAGATTTAATTTCCCCTGAGACCTTTCTCTGTGGCTTGTAGATGGCTGTGTTTGTCCTGAGTCTTCACATGACCTTCCCTCTGTGTGTGCCTGTGTCCTAATCTCCTTTTCGTATAAGGATGCAGATCATATTGGCTTAAGGCCCAAACCAGTGACCTCATTTAACTTTAATTACTTCTTTAAAGCCCCTGTCTCCAAATACAATCATTTCTGAAGCCTTGGGGATTAGAATTACAACTTAGAAATTTTGAGGGAGACACAATTTAATCCATAACAAGTGGTTAGTGGGGGCCTTTATTAGAGATTAACTGGGAAGAAGTTGGGGTGGACAGTGAAGGTGGGAGCTGCTTTCCAAGCCTTAGTTCTGTCCCTAGGAGGCACTGACCTGACAGACATGGCCAGTCTGAGTCTCGTGGGGCCAGGCTGCCTGGACTCGGAGGATCAAGCGTTTCTTCAAATCATTGCTGCCCTTGGGTAATGCACTCTTGGGCTCTGACAATCCCATTTAGCAACAAAAATCTGGTGGGGAGTCTTCTCTGTCCTCTAGTGGGCCTTGCTGTTTTTTTTTATTGCAGTTGTATTTAGAAAGTGGCCCTCTAAGATATACTAATTGAATACAGTTATAAAGAAATTAAAAACTCTCCTGATAATTTAGACTCTGTTCTCAAATTACATACGAAAAGCACAGTCTCATTTAAAGAAAAGTGACTTGTCCCATGGTACACGCTTGCTAACCTTCCCAGGCACTCTTCACTGGCATTTAAGCTAAAGTCTTCATTGATATACAATATAATAAAGCCCCCAACCTGTAATAAAGCAGTGTATCAGGAAGCGGGGTATAAACACTGCTATCTTAGAGCCCACACTTGATCTTACCCCCTGCACTTTTCATTCTATTTGAAAAGTAAAGAATAAAGAAACCCTAACTTGATGGATTTCACTTAATGAATGACCCTTCTATAGAAATGTGTTCACCCATCATAAAACAGAAACTCCTTTCTAGAATTTTATTTCATCATTAAGCTAGCAAATTGACCATTTACATAAGTATAGTTGGTATACAATATTTTTTAGTTTCAGGTATATTGTATAGTGATGTACATATTTTCAGAAATACAAGTAAGTGTTTGAATGCTATTAAGACATGAGATGGTTTCAATGTTTATTGAAGAAATATCCCCTATTTATGTAATAATTGGGTCATGAATAATTAATTCATTTATTTGGCACTTACTGATTATTAGGCACTGTGCTGGACACTTTGCCATATACGGAATATCTGGTATACAGATATGGGAAAACTTATAGTTTTTGCTATACAGACAAGTCACCCACATTAATATGAAATTAAATGTATGTGATGACACAGGTGCTTTCTGTGCCCCACCACTCAAATACCATGCACCTTCTCGCCGCCTCTCCAAAGACCGGGCCCATGGTTGGACATGGGGGAGACTAGTAGTTTGGGCTCTAACTTCCAGTGCAGGCCACTGTGTCAGAGCTGGGCTTTGTGCCCACAAGATGTGAACAATCTCTTCTTGATCTGGCATCAGAGTTTCAGCCTCCAAGCCTGTCTTTTTCCATGTCCCCCAAGGCAACCTCTTGTCCACACCCTTCTAGCCCATAAAGGTGCACTGTAGGTCTCAGCAGGAATCAGACAAGAAAGTGGCAACAGTGGGCCTGAAGGCTACCTTGGAGACCATCTGGCTGCTCTTTTTTATTTCACTGATGAGAAAACAGAGTCCTGGACAGAAGAACCCTCCTGCCCCAGGTCATACAGCTAGACATAGGTGTAGATGGGACCACTAATTGAATGGTCCATTCATTTAACTTAGAGAAGAAGAGATAAAGCTAGATTTAATGGGTATCTACTCAGTGCCAGACAGGGGACTGACTGGGTGCTACCATGTATCTTATCTCATGTGATCCTCTGAGATCATCATTCATATATTCAGTTTAACAGTTGAGATATGTTGTGTAGTACGTGTGTGTGTATAATTATTTTCTGTATAACATTGTGACATCTTAAGAAATCTTTCTGGCTGGAGAGAAACTACTCTCCCTTGGGCTAGCCAATTCTTGGGGACAGCAAAGAGCCCAGCTGGAAGAACACCTCTGATATCCAGTCTGGAGCCACACCTCCTCTGTGGCCCCGAGAGGCAACATTCCTCTGCTCCAATCAGCCCAGGGGGCCAGGTTCCTGTCCACGAGAGACAGCCTGAAGTCCACCAAAACAATTCCGACCGACCTGAGCTGTTTACCCCACCCTGGGAAACAAGTGACAAACAGAAAGGCCATAGGCACTCCAGGCTAAAATGATGGAACCGGCAGGCTGCCTAAAGGGTGTTCCTTTCTCACAGGATCTCTATGAAGGTCATGGTCTCAGTGTCCTCCCCACTTCTGCCTCCTGACCATGCTGGTGCTTCCCTCCCTGTGGCCGTGTGTGCGGTGCCATGCCTTCTGCCCCTAGGACCTGTAAGAACAGTACACTTTGGTCTCCTGAGCCTCTCCTCTGTGGCCACACCTGACTGACCATTTCAGGATGGAAAACCAAACATGTTCATGTGTCAGTTCTACAGATGAGGCTTAGAGAGATTGAACAGCTTGTTCCAGACAACACAACTCGTGCATGACGAGTCCAGGTCTAAACCCCAGACCATCCGCTCGACCCCAGTGCACAGTCCATCCCTCTCTCTGGAGCAGGAGCTACTGAGGTTGGGTCAGGGGAGAGCCTTCCTCCCTGTCTCCAGTCTGCCTCAGGGCACGGTCACGTGAGGCCACAGTCCGAAATCAGTGAGGGTGGCAAGGATGTTTCTCCGCTTCTGTCTTTCTGGACAACTTGTTCTATGAGTGCTTGTTTTCAAACAGCTCAGTATCAGTCCCCCAGAGTTTCCACATGGCTTTGGGTTGGAGTGGGTGAGCTCTCTGTGTTGGCCAATTTTCTACGATTCATCTTTTTTCGTTTGTTGAGATTGTCATAAAGTATTTTAAGGAGGTTGGAAATTATTATCACTAGGAAGCACGGAGGGAATCTGGGCCAGACTTGCCAGGAATCTAAGCACTTAATGGATTTCCTCTTTCAGAGCATGGGGTTTGCAGCCCCCGTGTCAAATTTCTCACATTACTATTCTTCAAAAAGCAGACTCATGGTGTCAAAAGATCATAGTGCTTGCAGCTGAAATTGATCTTAAAGTCATTTTCTTCTTATTCTCAGATGAGGAAATGAAGGCTGAGAAAAGTGATATGAAAAATTCTAGGTCATCTAGACAGTTGGTGGCAGAACCAGGGCTCGTACTCATTTCTTGAAACCCAGTTCACATCTCATTCTACTATATCACACTGCTGTCCAGGAGAGCAGAATTAGGTATCCATCCACTCATCCATTCACTCATCCATCCATCCATCCATCCATCCATCCATCCATCCATCCATCCAATCATCCATCCATGTGAATTATTGTTGACAACAATGCAAAAACCATTTACACCCAAACAGGTGGAGTTTTTCCAATTAAAAACATTTACACTAAGAATGAGAGTTACTTTGAAATATTAATTAATCCCCAGAGTATCTTCCATTATTAGGATGGATATTTTCAGTGTTGTAAAAAGTATTGAGTATTGCAAAACAGTCATATGAAATTGCACCAGTGACAATCATCAATCACAATATTGTGTTTTCAGAGCCTTTTCTACAAAAGGGAAAAATTTTAATAACAACTTTTAACATATTGTAATAAAAAAAGAACAGCGTGTGCATCTCATGTTTCCAATTTTTCAAACAGTGACAGTGCTGGTGGAGTGCAGAGATTATATAAAGGAAGTAGATTTCAGAATTTCATAGACCCTAAGAATTGAATGGGTTCTTAGATATGGATTAGAAAGAAAAGAATATAGAACCAAGAATGTAAAGGCCTGGGTTCAAGTCCTGCCCAACACTTAACTTGCTCCTCTTGCCTCTTGAACAAGGGAATTTGTCATTTTGAGTTGCTTTTCATCTAAAAATAGAACTAATAACACCTACCTTAAGTTTGTCATGAATACTAAAGGAAAGAGTGAGTGAGCCAGACACTGTTGTGTGTTTTGTGCAGCTGTTACATATGTTGAGGAAATCAAATAGATAGGAAGAAAACCCCATGTCCATTAAAAGCCCTATTCAAATCCATACCATTGGTATTTATGCACCCCCTCTCTTTATTATCAGATTTGTTGACATTAGTATTCATAATGGAACATCAAACAGTTGCATGGAGTTTTATATTTTACAAAACACTGTTATATACATTATCTAATTTTCTGCTCTGGACCAGAATTTAATTCCTACTTGTATTAGCTGAAGTACTAAGGAAGGTGAGAAGAAACGATTTTCCACCACTAGCTAGTGACAGCCTTGAGGCTCCATCTTGCAATTATAAGTTAGGGAGTGTTCCATCCACCTTTATTCTTCATCTTCCATGTCTGTGACTTTCCAACAAGCTGAACACACAGTTCTTCACTCTCTGCAGCTGAGTGACCCCCAGCACTGCTCCCCTTAGGACTTGGTAATCATTTGGTACTTTCTAAAGTGATCATGAACACTGACTCCCCTCTTTTCAACCACTGCCACCAAGCTTGTCCCCTCTCTCACCATAAGGGGACCTGCCCATTGTCTTCAAAATGGGCAGATAAATCCTGCAACTTGACCTCCTCCTATAGCTCTCCTCTGGCTATACTTGAATTGCTGCTACAACTGGATTCAGAGAGGCTTTCAAGTGCCCTGGGTCTCTGAGGAGTTGACTCATTTCCATATTAATCAATGACAAACCCTGGGCAGCTGCAGCTACCTCATTTCCTTGCTATACCTCTTGGACCACAAAGCACTGCTGAAGGATTGTGGTGAGTTGCCTCATTCTTGTGCTGTTTGAATATATCTGGAGCTGAACTGCTTGCGTGGATTGGTGGGCTGGGAAAAAAAATCTCCTTAGCTGTAACCTCCTTCATGCTCCTTACTGCCCTAGCCTGCTTTCTCCCTCTCATTCTTAGAAGTAACGCTCTGTATCTACTTTACCAAGAATAGAATGTCATTTACCAGGAACTCTGTGTCCTCCACACCTCACAGCTCTGCATCCACATTGTTTTCTCTAGGATTAGAGCGAGAAGCAGGACATTCCCTACTCGAAGTGAACTGCAGCCTCTGTGTTCCATGCCACCCCTGCCAGTTCCCCACAGGAGGGACATGGTGGGAGATGTGCAGGGCCTGTGGTTCCTTCAAGGACTCATGCAGGACTGCAGCACTGAGCGGCAGGGAGGGAAAGGTATTAGGGGTTACCACCTGAAGACTGAGAATTCCCTCACAAGACGTTAGTTAAATATTTGAAGACAGATAGATCCCTCTTCCTTAAGGTTTTAAGTTTCTTCATCACTCAAATCATTCTTCTTTGAATGTGTTTCAGTGTGTCTGCATCCAGTGGTGAACATTCTACTCGTTCTCCAGGGGAAAAACAAAACCCCCACTTTGTAGAATTGCCAGTTTCTGAGATATAAATACTCCCAACCTAGCGCATATCAAACTACCAATATGATATGGAAGGTCAGGGGAAAAAAAACACCAGATTGTGACCAGCTTTGAAACAAATGATTCAGGCAAGAATTATCAACGGATGCTACAGTCACTGAATGAAAGATTGTTGGGAAATGGTATATCTACACAATATCAAAGTGTTTCCCACAGATCACTTCTTCATTAGAAAAGGAATAAAAGACACCTTTACAGTAGTTAAAGACCTGAACCAAGTGATCAAATTTAACCTCACCAATAAAGGAACAAAATGACACAAACGCCCCCTGATGTGAGGCTCTGAGCAGGAATAATGAAGTATTTCTGCCAAAAAGATTTAACTTATATCTAATCATGGGGAAACAATCAAACTCAAATTGAGGGACATTATACCAAGCTACTGACCTGTGTTCTTCAAAAATATCGATGTCATGAAAAGCAATGAATGCTAGGAGCCATTCTAGATAAAAGAACACTAGAGAGAAGCGATAACTAAATGTGCGATTCAGCATTGGGTCTTGAGCAGGGTAAAAAAAAAATTTCAATAAAGGACATTACTGGAGCAATTAAAGAAAGTTAATTACGGACTATATATTTATGATTGTGCTGTACAGTGTTAAATTTCCTGAATTTAATAACTGTAAGTGCGATATAAGAGAATTTCCTTATTCTTGGAAATACATATGAAAGTGTTTAGGGGTGACATTTGCAACTGACTCTCAAATGATTCCAGAACAATAAAAATAGTAATAACAATGAGAGAGAAGAGAGAGATGGGGGTGGGGTGGAGGGGTGGGGGGTGGGGTGAGATATAGCAAAATGTTAACAATTGATGGATCAAGATGAAGAGTATATGCATGCTCATTATATAATGCTTCCAACTTCTCCGTAGGTTTAAAATGTTTTAAAAATAAAAAATAAAAAAGAAGACCAACACTGAGGAGTTGTTGAGTTGTCTAATCTGCATGGAGCTGAACAAGACTGCCACCTCCCCTATTCTACATAGTATATCTCTATTAATATAACTTTGATTGCAGTAGCTTTCAGTGGGCAGCCACAGCACACAGTAACCCCTAGTGCAAATCTCAAACCCTAAACCTTGCTTTAAAGCTACTATCAAACGAGTCTTCTTTTCGCTGTAGCCCAGGACCTCATGCTCATCCGTATTAGATGCTCAGGCCTGAGCTACCTCTCTGGGTTTCAGACTCATTTTGAATTCTGGTTCTACATTCCTTTGAACTGAATTCAGAACTTCGTGAACCACAAAGAACATAAACATGCTATCTGGGATTGAGCTACTTCAACAAAATTTATTGAGCACATACAATGTGCAAAGCAATAAGGTACAAAGAAATCAACAAAAACTAAAAAAGATGTAGTTGTTGATTGTAGGCTTCTGGAAGGTGAGAACTAGGTCTTACACTTCCTTTGTCACCCCAAAGCACCACATGGTGCTTTGTTTATTAAGCACATAATTGATACTTAATAAATATCTGATTTGGCTTCATATAGGTAGTAAGCAGGCAAAAGGCTTAAAGGGCCAGTTCCCTTAAGAGATAGTATAATTAATAGCCAAATGTATGAAAAACTTTATGAGATCATTAGCCATCAAAAAAATGCAAAATAAAACAAAGTGAAATCTCTGAAAATAATGGGGCAAGTGCTACATCCTGCTGGCAAGAATATCGTGAAAACTAGTGTGTTTATACATTACTGATGACAGCATAGAATACTTTTGAAAAGCAATTTGGCAAAATGTATCAAGAGCCATAAAAATGTTCACATATCTGTTCAATAATCTCACCCCTGAGAATTAACCCTAGGGAAATAATCCAAAAGAGGGGAAACACTATAGCACAAACTCATTGCCTTCTTATCTGTTGCAGCAGTGAACAGCTAGAGAGTTATGAATGAACAATTCAAGAATAACTAAATTGTGGTACACTAACTAGATGGACTTTGATGAAGCCCTAAAAATGACAGCTATGAGGTCTCTTATATAACAATGTGGGAAATGCTCATGCTATAATGTTAGGCAAGCACATACTAATGTAAGAATGAAAAGAAAACAGGGATTATTGAAGATAATTGATTTTTTTAGAGCTGTGAAATTACGAGTAATTTAATCATATTTCCTGACGGTGTTGTTCTACTTGAGCGATATAAATAATTTAAAAGAATCATCTATTGAATAAAGGAGAAAAGGATAGTTTTATGGGCTGAATTGTGTCTCTTCCACCCCCAAATTTTATATGTTAAAATCCTAACTCCCTGGACCTCAGAATGTTAACTGTATTTGGAGATAAGGTCTTTAAAGAGGTGATTAAGTTAAAATGAGGGTGGCCCTAAACCAAAATGACCAGCATCCTTCTAAGAAAAGATGCAAGGCACAAGCTTGAGCCGAGAGATGACCTCATGAGAGGCAGCCAGAGGGTGGTCACCCACATGCCAAGAAGAGAGGCCCAGGAGAAACAAACCTGCCAGCACCTTGTCCTTGGACTTCCAATCTCCAGAACTGTGAGAAAATACATTTCTATTACTTAAGCCACCCAGTCTGGTGGTACTTTATTACGGCAGCCCTAGGAAACTAATATGGACTATAACACAACCCAGCCAGGCAGGGCTTACAGCTATCTATGTCCAAGGATCTGATAACCAGAAGACTGTGTGTGCAGGACTGTTCTTTATCGATGCCCCCAAGTACACCTAGGACCACAGAGAGTCTAATGAGGCCCTTTTTTGCCATCTTCAGCCCAGTGAGTGAAATATCCAGTTTTCAGGCTCTAAAACTTGCTGCAAATCAGGGTTAGCTGAGCAACACTGAGATTACAGCCTGGAGATTCTGATGCAGAATCTGTATCAGGTCCAGGAAACTGTACTTCAAATAACAACCCTGCCCCAGCTCTGCTTTAGTGACAGAGTTGTGCTGGGAGCTGTAGGATGATTAAAGCTCCTTATCGCCCCAGCTTTTGGTTTTCTTCTCTATTCTCCTTCAACTTCTGTCTCTCCCCGCAGATGGGGGTCTCAGGTGGCGAGTCCTGTTGGATTTTCAAGTGTAAGCTGGCTTAAACATCCAAAGGAGCAAGCAATCCCTCTTCTGGGTATATACCCAAAAGAATCGAGATGGGACTCGATCAGATATTTGTCCACACATGTTTATAGCAGCATTATTCACCACAGCGAACAGGTGGATGCAACCTGAGTGTCCAACTGATGAATGAATGAACAGAAAGTGGTAGATACATACAAAGGAATATTCTTCAGACTTAAAAAGGAAGGAAATCCTGTCACATGCTACATACAACACGGATGAACCTTGAGGACATTAATTATGTTAAATGAAATAAGCAAGTCACAAAAGGACAAATAACTGTATAATTCTACCTACGTGAGGTACTTAGAGTAGTCAGGGAAGCAGAACGGTGGTTGCCGGGGGAAATAGGGAGTCAGTGTTTAAAGGGTAAAGAGTTTCAATTTTGCAAGATGAAAAGAGATCTGGAGATGGATGACGGTGACAGTTGCACAACAATGTGAATGTACTTAATTCTGCTGAACTATACACAAAAGGTTAATGGTTAGTTTTATGTTATGTTTATTTTGCCACAATTCAAAACATTTCTAAAGGGGAACTAAAGAGAGGAGTTTGGGTAGGGTGGGGCAAGACGATGGCTGTGTCTGGGGGCTGACCCCCTGGGGTGAGGGTGGGACCTAGGGGAGAGTCTGGCCGGGTCCAAGCAAGTGCTGTGCTGCCGGCAAGCATTACTCAGGCTCTGCCTGGTCCCACCCAAGGCCAGATGATAAATGGGCTGACTGGGAGACACTCGCTGCAGCCCCAGCTCAGCTTTCAGGACTGGAGTATAGGGACCTGGCCTAGGGCCAGTGGGCAGGAATCTTCTTTCCCTCCCCGATCTCCTCTGCCATCGAACTGTAAAGGTGGAGGGGCCTGGGACTGGCCCAGCTCTTTGGGGGCGGTCAGGGCTGCAAGCCAGCCCTTTGGCCACTAGGAGGAAGAGTGTGTTCTGGGATCCCTGTGCTTGGGGTTTGTGTGCCTGGGGACTTGAGAGCGCCTTGCACTGCCCATTCCTCTGGGGTTTGGTGGGGAACGTTCCCAAGTCCCTCTCCAAGGAGGAAAAACAAACAGCTGAGAGCAGGCGGCTCCAGCTGTGGGACACTTTCCAAGGCTGAGAGGCAAAAAAAAAAATATTCCAGCCCCCAACGCCTAGTTAAATCAAAAGTAATGGCTCCAGAAAGCAATGGCAACTTCCTCATAATCTCCAGCTTCATCAAGAAAAATTGAAAATCAGTCCTTGAGTTCATGTGTTTTACTTTGTAGTTTGCAAAGTGGTATTACAATTCTTCTTGTAGATCTTTTGTATAATGTGTACTAAAACAGCAGACATCATAAAATTCCACACAGCCAGGCTGTGTGAACCGACACAAATGGGTGAAAGAGAGAAGTGGCTTGGAGCTAGCCTACTCTGTAGAAAACCACGTTCTTTGTCCTTTACGACCAGGTGCCTCAGTGTCCCCAGCTACTTCTTGCCCAAGGGCCATGTGGTATGAGGGACAGAACAGTGAACTTGGGCATACCGGAGTCCCAGGCTGGTTTTGATCACACGTGAGCAGAGGCCTTCCTGCCTGGCCCAGAGCTCCGGTTTCCAGCAGATCTGCATTCCCTTGGCGGGGTTGGGTGGTCAGCATCGAGGGCCGTGGGGGTTAGTGGTTTGAGCTCTTGACTAGAAAACCAGAGTTTGAGTCAAGCTCAGACCTGACCACCAGTGCCATTTGCATGCAATGAACACCCATTCACCTGTGACAATTGTCAGTCTCACTGGGCCTTGAGCTCCTCATCTGTAAATGGGGATGAACATGGTGTGAGGATCCAGTGAAACCATGATGTGAATACAATACTAGCGTGATGTTGTGGTGGCATTGGTGGTGACAATGGTGGCTGCCCTATGGAAAAATGGGGGCCTTGGGCACTACGGATGGGGCAACTCAGGAGCCAGGCCATGGAAATAGGTGGACCTGTGATAACTCAGAGTGCACAGAAGGCAAGAAGAATGCAGATTGGCAGTAATACCCAACTCACCCTCGACTGGCCTTCTGCCTTGACCACAGGCCGAGCTCTTCCCTGTGGAAACTGTTAAGCGCGCAGGGATTGGAGGCAGATGGGAAAAAACCCTGCCACGCAGTGTTTCAGGTCTGCATTCTCTACTACAGGCAGCCTGGGCGAGGACGGGTGGTGGACATAGGTGTCACTCCAAAGAGGAGCCAGGGGCTGCAGTGGGTGGGACACTGCCCCAGCCACAGGAAAAAGGTGCACTGCAGAAAGCACTGGAGCTGGAGTGAGCTGGCTGGGCCAATGGGACGGCCACATATGAATGAGCAGGCTGGCCCTGGGCAGGTTGGAAGGCACTCATAGAATCCCGAGCAGAGACCCAGGAAGACACAGGAATATATTCTGCTTGTTGGTGCCTCATGGTGAGACCTGGGCTGAGAGCAATGCTACCCACTGGCAGCCTCTGAACTGAGTCTTTGCAACAAGGGGAGGTCCAGAGCCACCAAGGTGGGGAAGGCTCAGCACATCGCCACTGCCAACTGGAGGCCAACCCCAGGGTCTGATGCAGGGACACCAACATATCCGTTGCCATTAAATCACCCATTTCTGGGCTTTGACGAGAGCCAGACCTTGGAGGTGCCAGGAACACATCTGCCTACCCAGAACTTGGTCCAGGCCTCGCCACTCCCCCACCCCCGACTCCTGTGCAGTCCTGTGCCACAGTGGGCCTTATGCCCATGCTTGGAGACTTTCCAACTTGCACAGCTGAGTTCCATCCCCCCATGTTCCCCAATAACTGCAAACAGCTCATGCTTTGCCACTCTCTGGCCAGAAATGGACTTTGCCCTTAGCAAGATAATCTAAAGGCCTGGAAGAAAGCTAGGACTTCAGGGAAGGAAATTCCACAGTGCCGGGTACCTTATATATTTTAACAGTTTTCTATATATTATGATGCTTTGATATCCTAAAAAGCCTTCCTGGCTGGGAAGAGACTGTCCCTCCAAGCAATTAGAGACCACCCCAGTAGCCCAAAGCCCACCAGGATTATTCAAACGAGCCAACCCTAAACGGGCTGGTCTGCCCTGTCTTTCCTTCCTGTGGAAACCTCAGCGAAGGCATGGTCTAAGTGTTCTCCTTGCTCCTGTCTTCTGCCTCCTGCCCTCCCAGGGCTTCCCCACGATGCCCTGCGTGCTGTGCCAGGCCGCCGGCCTCTAGGACCTGTTGGAACAACACATTGTGCTTCCCTGAGCCTCTCCTTTCTTTCCTCTCTTGGCAGCACCTGGCTGAGGTGTATTCATGAAAGAATACAGAGCAGGGGGGTTTCTGAGATTCAGCAGAAGAGGGAGCCCAGAGTGCTTTCTTCCTTTCGATGCTGTTTACCAGGAATGACATCAAGTATACACTCATCCCCTGGTAGACTGGACTGAATAGTGCCCCCCATTAAATTCAGATCTACGTGGAGCCTGTGAATGTGGCCTTCTTTGGAATGAGGGTCTTTGCAGATGTGATCAAGTTAAGATCACTCTGGATTAGGGTGGGCCATTAGTGACAACATGGATAAAACTTGAGGACATTATGCTAGTGTAATGAGCCAAACACAGGCAGACATATACTGTATGATCTCACTTCCATATAGAACCTAAAAACGTCAAACTCATAAGAACAGAGTAGAATCACAGCTGCCAGGGGCTTCGGGGAAGGAGGTGGGGAGATGTTGGTTGAGTGTGCAAAGTTGAAGTTAATCAAGAGTTCTCACCACACACACAACAAACTGGAACTGTGTGATGTGGTGGTGTGTTAATGAGCTTGATTGGAGTGATCATCTCATCATGTATGCATATATCAAAACATCAGATTGTACACAAGTATATATAATATCTATTTGTCAATTATACCTCAACAAAGTTGGGGAGAGAAAGCTAAAAAAAAAAAAAGGAAGTTTAAAGGGAAACTTGGAACATTTGAATTTCTCCCTTTGCTCCCATATAATGAATTTACTACCAAAGTAAGTAGAAAATAAGAAGTAAGAATTAGCAAAACAGTGAGCTTCGAGAACCAAGGGAGGTGCTAGAAGGCACGAGTCTGGGTGCGGGTGACACCTGGGACCCCTGAGGAGGGCGCACAGGAAGGCAGGGCCACCCAGGGGTCTGGAGTTTAGGGGGTCTGGAGTTTAGCGGGGTCTGGAGCCTTGAAGACAAGTTTCCATTTGGCCACCGAGGCCTGGGAAACCCTGAGCAGGACACGTCCCCACCCTGGGCCTCAGCCTCATTTATGAGGTTGAGGCCAGGACTAACCCTTCCCAGCTCTGGTTTTATTTGTCATTCAGCCCCTCCCATGCTGGGTGCCATTGGGGCTCTCGCCCAGCTTCCCCCAGTCTGTGGCAGGAGTGTCCTCTGGTCCCTGACTCCAGGGAGCCGCCGTTGGCAGCATCCGACACCAGGGGGGTGCAGCACACCGGCACGCTGGAGCCTGAGTCAGGGGAGACCTGTCACCTCACCGTTAGTTGTGCTGATGGCTCCGGGCCGTCTCACAGGGCACTGCATTCTAAGGGTCACAGAAAGATTCCTGTGGCTTTTTTAAAGGGTGGTTTTATTAAAACACCGACGACATTAGAGGAAATTGAATGAGAAGAATGTGTACCAATAAGCCTCCCACTCCTGCACAGGATTTTTCCTTTCTCCAAGGTCCCTTCTGACCTTTCTCCTTTTGTCTGTTTTCCTTCTTGCATAATTGCACTCCCAGCATGCATAAACACGCACACACGCGCGCGCACACACACACACACACACACACTCACACACACACACTCACATACACGGCTCAGTAGTCTTCTCCCCTTAATGTTATTTATAAACATTTTTTCATGATACACACAGTTATCATTTGGGAAGGCTATGTAATATTCCTTTGTGTTGATTTACCATAATTTAGCTAAACAACACCCTTAAATTAGGAAAATTTAAGTGTTTTACCAGTTTGGAGTGATCACAAAAAATGTTGCTAAGAGTTTTCCATACATACTGTTTTTCTCCCTTGTAATAATTTCCTTGAGACAAATGGAGTAGGATTTCCAAGCCCAAGGGTATAAATGGCTTTTAGAGATCCTGAAAGGACATGGACATCTTCAAGGCAATCTACTTGTTTACTCTCACTCAGTGGCCACAGCTAATGGGCAGGGGATTAGTGTTAATAGGTAGGAGACTCCTCTCCTCAACGCCTTCCAGAAAGATGTAGTTTTTCCAAAACTCTGGCAGATAATATGTTTCACAGAGGACAACTGGCCAGACCCCGTCGTTGTTAACAACAGCAAGAAGGAGAAACAAAGCACTTTGCAGAAAGAATCCCTCCCAGAGTGAGTCAGCACGACCAGGGCTCTGTCAATCTGTCATGTAGTTTCCCACCCTGGGAACTGACACCATTGCCTCCTACAAGTCACTTTAGGACACTTTCTTAACTGCCTTTCCCATGCTCATAGAGGTGCTGGGAGGCAGGTAACCCCACTAGATGACAGCTGAGTTCAGACTGGTGCTCTACTCAGAGGGAAGCCTGGAAGGAACCTGGGGCGAGGCCACCCATGTCCCCTGAGCTGGAGCAGAGCCTGGGCCCACCTCTCTTCTGAGATTTCCTGAAGAGGAAAGGCTATGGATTGGGACCACTTCAGCGGTATAAAACAGGATTACAAAAATCCCTGCCCCGCCCCCCCCCGCCAACTCTGGATCCCTGTCCCAGTTCCTTGCATCCTCAGATTACTCCAAAAAAGGACCTTGGGGAATGTTACAAAAGAGCACTGAGAAGGGCAGGAGCCCAGGGGATGCCTGCCAGCCTTCAGATCACTCTGAGCTGCAGTTGGAAGGGCGGTTGGCGCCAAGAAGACTTGAGTTTCCCATCTGTGAGGGACATCTCAGAGACGGAAAGCAGGGAGACATTATCCTAACAAAACCATCTGCATGGAGGCCACAGCAATGGGCCACCAGCCTTGGCTTGCACCAGAGAGAGACCAGGAAAGGCTACTGCCCACCACTACCGCCACCAAAGCCCCCCACAGACATGAGACTGGCTGACTACGTGGGAAGCTCTCAGCCTTGTCTTCCTTCCTCCCGGGTCCTCTCACCACATATTTGAGACATGCCTCTACTAGAAAATGATTCATCATTTATCTGAAATTCAATTTGATCGGGGCACCCTGTATCTTTGTTCGCTAACTCTGTCCATCCCACACTGGATGGCAACTGGTAGAGCCCATTAGGGCTTGCTGATAGAGTGAACATGGGAGGCAGGTAAGATGAGCCTAGGAGGATTCCTTGGTTCTTGGCTAACACAACTGGGTAGATCGTGGTGTCATTCAGAGATGGAGCAGAACGGAGAAGAACCAAGTTTGGGAGGGAAACCAAGAGTTCTCTTCACATGTTGAGTCTGAGATGCTTATTAAATGATCAAGTGGCAATGACACAAGTAGGTAGTTGAACATATTAGCCTAGAATTCAAGGCAAAAGTCAGAGGTAAGGACAAGATGGAATGTGATGGGATTTGATGAAAGTCACCAGGACGAGAGTTCAGTTAAAGAAGAGAAGGCCAAGGACTGAGCTCCTAGTTCACTCCAAGATTTAGAGGTGGAGCAGTGGGAGTGGGGCAGCAAAGAACACCAAGCTATGGCTTCACTGAGTTACATCGGAACTTTCAGAATGTTTTAATACTTCTATTTTGAGGTTTACAGGGAAACATTTATTGAGCCTCTGGGATAAGCCAGGTGTTATGCAAGGTACTTTGTGTGTTATCTCATTGAATTGTCACAATACTGGTAAGTGATCATTATTATTCTAATTTTAATGTTTTTTAAAAAATGAGGCTTTAAATTAAATTATTTAAATAATTTCCCCAGATTACAACTCATAAATGATCAAGCGGATATTTGAACTCAGGTTTACTTAGTTCCAAAACGACTGTTCTTTTTTCTACACTGTGTTTTATAGGTTTTTGTTTGTTTGTTTGTTTGTTTGGGGCATATCTGCTCTCTAGTTGGTGCACTCTTTATGGCAGGGGCCTCTCTTTATTCCTCTTCCTATCTTGCTGTGCCTAACACAGTGCCAGACATATTGCTGGTGCTCAACAAAGATTTATTGTTTGGGATTTGATTGGAGAGGGCTCCAGTCTTTTGGGTGGGGGCAGACAAGGAACGATGCCTACAGAATCATCTCAGAAATTCCAAGGTTTTATAACTTCTTCCCTCCCAAAGGGTGGAGAACAAGAACTTATTAGTTGCTCAGCATCAATCCCAATTCAAACTCAAAACCATCAGTGATAAAATCTACTTGCTAGTTCTGGCACACACAGCAGAAAACAGAAGCAGAAAGCAGAAGGAAACACGAGTTTTGAAGGCACAAAGGCCGAGCCACGAAGAGGGAGATGCAAGCTGCAGAAGAAAGCGATAGACTAACTCAAGCCCACTCCCACCTCCTTTTTGCTTAAATAAGAAAGCTCCGTTTAGCAAGATCTGGGTGCTGCGTTCGCAGTTCCTCTAAAGTTTCCTCCAACCCTGGCTCCTGGGATAGAAACTTAAGCAGTTGGCAAGTCTCTCTTATTTCCTGCATAGCACAGTGAAATGAGGGATGGATTCTGGTACGGCTGGCAGGACTTATACATGTTGATAATCACCTAACAGACACTGGCAACGCTTAACTACCTGCCATGAATATTGTGGGCAGTTTATGTGGATGAATTAATTTAATTCTCACTACGCTTTGAAGTGGGAAGTGTTACCACTTCTGAGACACTAAGGCTCAGGTAGCTTGAATAACTTGCTCAAGGTCACATAGTAAGTGACAAGGCCAAGATGTGGGCCCTGGCAGTCTGACTCCAGTGCTTGTGCACTACGACAGTGGGTGATAGACACTGCATCTGAGCTGAGAGAAGCCCTCGATTCACACAGTCCCATCGCTCATGGTCCAGACTCCCCCCACCCCCCACCCCCAGCTGTGGGAACGAGGGCCAGCACGAGCAACTCCTCGGAGCCTCACTTTCCTCATCCTTATACTGTGAACTCTTTTTTTGGATTCCTTCAATTGTAAAGAGAATTAAACAACATAATATATGTGAAATTCTTTGAAAACTGTAAAGCATAAACCAATGGTGAAAGTTTAAAGGGCTAATTAGTAGTCAGTATAAGCCTAGTTGGGGGATGGGGAGGTCGGCTAACTTTTTCCGTAAAGGGCCAGGGAGTAACTATTTTAGGGTCTGTAGGCCACAGGGTCTCTGTTATAAGTACTCAACTCTGCCACAGTTGTACAAAAGCAGACAACACAGACAATACATAGACAATAGGTGAATGGGTGTGGCTTTAATGACAAAAACTGACAGTGGCCAGATTGGGCCCTTTGTCTAGAGGATACATTCCAATAGGATACAGTGAGATTGTTCCTCTGCCCTGTCCTATCTAATTATTATAACATTTTGAAGACGCAAACAGCTTATTGTTAAATTTACAGGTGACCTTTCCTCCACGCCCACTTTTTTTACCTTAAGGGTGGCTGGGGGCATCCATCGAAGTCAGAGAAATATGAAAATCCCTCATCCTGAGCAGTGGAAACATCCATGGAAGAATCAGGATGTCAAAATTCTCTTCCTTCTTTTTCCTCTCGCTTCCCTGGAGCTAAGGTGAGACAGGGGCTCCTTCTGCTGGGGAGGCTCTGACAGCTTGGGAAGGCTCATCCAGCCAAGGTGGGAGGCAGGGGAAAGGGTACTTTCTCAGGTGAGCAAGGTCCAGGTGTAAGGGAGAGGGTGGTGCAGGGTCGTCAAGGTAATGTTGCACCACCTCACAGGACGGTCAAGTGTGTGCATGGGCTGACGTGCCCCCGGTCATGCTCTTCTGGGAACCGTGCACGTGGTGGCAGGCCGTGGAGTGAGAGACTGACTGGCTCGGATATGTTCAGACACATTAGCTGAAAGAAAAAGCTAAATGACGGACATCGGAATCCAGATTCAAACTGATCCAACAGGCTGCAATACTTGGCAGAAACCAACGTGATGACATTTAAATAGGATCACTAACAAGATTTGCATTTAAGTTAAAGCAACAACAAAACTAATAAAAGCCAGCTTTACTGACGTAGACGTAGGACGAAGGAGCCTTGCTGGGCAGTGTTTCCTTTGAAAAAGATCTGGGGTTGGGGTAGAGCAGAGAATGGACACGATTATTAAATGACTGCATCGTATTTTATCTGTTGGGTGTGGTATCGTGTATTGTTATAAGTTACCACTAGAAAAGCTTGCACAAATTTAGGCTACATCAGCATACACGGAGTGTTTAGACCAAGACTGCTCACAGCCCGCCCTACCCTGGCCAGACCACACCAGCAGTGCCATGTTTCATTCCATTTACCACACAAACCTGGAGCTTGCTGGGTGGGGGAGCCATTACGTTGAGGTGGTCAGTGTAGGCCACACATTAACTAGGCGCCTACCATATGCAGGGCATTTGGGAATAACAGAGCCTTATCATGAAAGAGCTTTCTTTTGGACTAGGGGAGAGTAAGCACATACACCGATAACTTTAATAAAATGTGGCAAATATGCAGTTAGGGGCATATCACACACACGGAGGTCTCCAAACCAGGTCTAGTGAGCTACTGTTGAAGAAACTGGTGCTCACAACTCACTGAAGAACAATCGCGAGGATGAGGTGAAGCCTTATGTTGAGTCGTTTCTACGAGAGAAACTAGAAACAGCGTGGGTGAGACAGTCGAGGAAGAGCAGGCAGACGTTTCTGTCGCTTACAACTCTTCCTCGGTAGAAGCACGATATCTCATCTGTCTGGGAAGTCGAGGAGGTTCTCACCCTGGGAAGGAGGTTGTACCAGACGACCTCGGAGGCCCCTGTCAAGCTCTCGATGGCCACCGGAGGGACTGGCACCACCGAGCGGGCTCATTTGCTCTTTTCTCTCGAGAGCCACAGTGCTGAAAACACTGCATCGCTTCTTGGCATCCTGAGCCATGTGCTGTCACAGCAAGCCCAAGGTCCCTCGGACAAAGTCCAGAGGCTCCCCCTGTGTGTTTATTAGAAATGTGTGGGCCGTCGGCACATAGCCTCCCGCCACACAGAGAACACCACGTCCTCCCTGTTTATAGACAAAACCAGTAGTTGCTTAGGCTAAATAAGTTTCTAATCCTTTGATATTCTGAGAGCCAATCCCTCTGATTGTTCCAATAATGGTAATAACAGTAAAAGTATCTAACAGTTATTGAGTACTTCTAATATGCCAGGTACTCAGAGTTTTTTATATGTTAATTAATTTAATCCTCACGACAACCCTATGAAGTAAGTACTATTATTATCTCATTTAATAGATAAGGACACTGAGAATTTGAGAGGTTAAATAATTTGCCCCAAGATTTTAAAACCATTCAGTGGCACAGCTCAGGTTTGAATCCAGAAGTTTACCTTCAAAGTCCAATTCTGAAGCTAAGACGCCTGTTCTCTTAGAATATTTGAAAATCAAATAGAGTAATAGAAGTATCGTTTAGCCCATTGTTTTTCAGACTATGGCTTGTATCCCATTCATGATTTATGAAATACATGAATGGGTTATGACCATTTTTTTTAAAAATGAACAGAATAGAATAGAAAATCATCAGCATGCATCATACATTTACGATTATTTCTTATGTAGATGTGTGAATGTGTGTGAACTAGTTGTGATCCAAATACATTTCTTAATGTAAGCCATGGCCAAAAAGTTTGAAAACCACTCATCTAGTTCAACCTGCTCATTTCACAAGTGAGTGTACCAAGGTTCACACAGCAAAAGGACTTTTGATTACAGAGTGTTAATGGATGAGCTAGGACTAAGCTGAAGTTTCTCCAGCTCTCAGTCCACATCAACAAACTTAATTTACTACCAAGAAAGCCAAGAAAAAACGAGTAAGAATACTCATAGTAGTGGTAGTACTGCTACTATAATGACAATAGCAATAGTAGCTGCTATTTCTATCATGCTTACTATGTGCCAGGAAGTAAGTTCACTTATTTAACTCCCATAACAACCAAATGAGGCAGCTATACTTATTTCCCCCATTTTCAAAAAAGGAAACTCAGGTACAGAAAGGGCAGGTAACTTGACCGACATCACAGAACTGGTAATAGAGGGGGTCTTGGGTGGCGGGGATTTGAACCCAGACAGGCTGGCTTCCAAGTCCATGGTGTTAAGAAGTGTAAGGTACTGCATGATCCTGTCTGTCTTAATATTCTCCTTAAATGCTACAATTCCAGTATAGTATGCACTATGATGTGTGTTAATATAATTACACACCTACTCTGCTAGCTCACATCCTTGAATGGTGATTTCATACTTAGTATATCATTTAGCTAATTGGCTAAAACTGAAATAATTATCTTTATTTTTCCTTCACAAATAAAATCCCCTCCAAGGTTCCTTGTCTCTGTCATTCATTTATGCATTCATTCATCCATTCACATATTAGAAAACATCATGCACTTGCAGAATTAAATAGAGTAGACAGATGTTTTAAAAGACAAAATTGTGCTTAACTCACTTCTTTGTTCCAAAAGGGATTAAGGAAGTTTACAAGGAGACATAAAATACACTAAGATAAAAATGATGAAAATGAGATAAGGGGAGAATGAGTGAGAGACTAAATGAAGTTAGGAATGAGATGAACACAAAAATGCTTTCCACAAAGTCTATGTGTTGCTATGGGTGGAGCACAGATCTGTCTCCAGGTTTTCATGCTAATTACCTTCAGATTCACACATCTTACACTGGGATAACAACTAACTCTCAGTTTGCATTAATTACCTCTTTGAAAGTGATTTTAATTACTCTCAGATTCACAGTCTCCTTAAGGTGAAAACAAACTAGTTCCTCAAGTAAAGCATATGTCCTTCTAAGATAGACAGTTTCTCCCTGGGCCCTCTTAGTCATCACGTATAATAGAATGAACAACGTCCTCAACAGCACCCCTACAACAAGCACAGGATGGGCTGTTCCTGACAGTGTTCCAATAAAGGCCAAGGGCGTCATACCATTAATTCCAAGATGCGTGATAGTTATCAGTAACTTGCCATATAAATAGATATGGGCTCTGAGCACACTGTTCTCTGATTGTAGAGTCAGGGACAGACTTTCTTGAAACAAGGCGATGAAAACAAGGGGCGCTTAGTTCAAACTACATGTGGATCACTTGGTGTTCGGCTCTCCCCAGGCTGAGGCCTCCTCAGCTACTCCAGCGCTCGGGAATAAGGCTCTCCTTGCATAGTTTGGCATGTAGCATTAATGATATCATACTGTCCTGATGTCATGTGTGTTTATGATTTTAAATGTTCCCAGAGCAAAAACCACATCTCATAATTCTTTTTATTTCCATGCTATAGATTGAATGCTTGTGTCCCACCCAAATTCATATGTTGAAACCCTAACTCCCAATGTGATGGTATTAGGAGATGGGACATTTGGGAGGTGATTAGGTCATGAGGGTGGAGTCCTCATGGTGGGATTAGTGCCTTTATAAAAGAGACCCCAGAGAGGTCCCTTGCCCCTTCCACCATATGAGGACACAGCAAGAAGACAGCTATCAATGAACCAAAAAAAGGGTCCCCACCAGAGACACTGAGTCTGCCAGTGCCTTGATCCCATACCCCCCAGCTTCCAGAACTGTGACAGATAAATGTCTGTTGTTTAAGACCTCCAGTCTATGGCGGTTTGTTACAGCAGCCCGAATGGACTAAAATGCCACAGCTTGTTCTGTGGCCCCAAACCCACTAAGCACTTGTGCACAAGTGAAGTGCTTGTTAAGAATGAAGATAGCAACATCTGACTGCTTCTGTTAAGGAAGAACTAAATGAAGGCGTACGCAGAGTGCATATTTCACAAGGAACTCTCCCTGGTCCAGTTCTCTGGTCTACATTGCTGCAATATTCTACCTTTCTACCAAATTAGACCTCCAGATGTGTGCACTTCCCCTCTTTGCTGTTTCATTTCCACAGTGGGAATTCAAATTCCTCAGTGACAGGAAAGGGGAGGAAAAGGTGATTCCTGATAACCAGCCTATGTCACGACAGTGATGTCCCAGTGTAGTCATGGGTAAGATTGAATTTCCTCTAATCCTTGACCTCCATCAGAGAACATCTTCCTTAAAGTGCTAGACTGAGGACCATCTGACCACATGACCATTCAATGTCAATTCTCTTGTTTATGAACTTAAGCCTGATAAATCTGAAATAATCATCTTTTTCCCCCCTTCACAAATAAGATCCCCTGGAACAGAATAAAAACATAAGAAAGAACCATCAGCCCAGGTAAATGGGTTGAAGAGCTAGAAAAGCTTGGAGGAACTGGGGGTGGGAAAGATGGTGTATCCTCCTTGGGAGACAATGGACAGCTCTGGATACAGAACCGAGCAGTGGAGTAGGATTATCAGAGGAAAGATCACAAGAGAATGCTGATCAGGAATGGAGAGATAGATGGTGGGTAGAAAACCCAATAGATAAAATAGTTTGGGTGATGGCTGGATTAACCTACCAACAGGGGAAGCTGGGATGACATACAAACACAAGGTATAGTATAGGCCTTTCATTTTGAATACTTGGATAAAGAGAAGAATTGAGAGAAGTGCCATGTGAGGTTTTTATAGAGTAATATTTTTATGTAATTAGATTATGATTTTGCAATATTGAAAAAACAGTAAGAGCAAGCATACTTACTTCAATCAGATGTTACCAATCAGGTATTCAAACATGGCACTTGGTTGCAATGAATGATTTTGTCATCTAATTGCAAGAGGTATATGTGAGCTTTGTGTCAGTGAGAATTTTTTTGAAGTCTAGTGGGGTTCAGATAGAACTCCTCCTGTCTTAGTCAGCTAGGGCTGCCATAACAAACTACCATAGACTGGGTGGTTTAAAGAACATACATTTATTTGTTACACTCGTGGATGCTGGGCAGTCTAAGATTGGGGGTAGGAGAGGTTAAGAATTGATTGTTAGTGAGGGCCTTTTTCCTGGCTTGCAGATGGTTCCTTTTCATTGTGTCTTCACATGACAGAAATATCTCTCTCTCCCTTTTTCCCTCTCATTGCTTCTTATAGGGCACTAATCCCATCATGAGGGCCCCACCCTCATCATCTAATTACCTCCCAAAGATTCCACCTCCAAATACCATCACACTGGAGGTTAGGGCTTCAAAATATCAATTTTGAGGGGGACACAATTCAGTCCATAGTGCCTCCTGTGCAAGGTGACCTCAGCAGGGCACCTGAGAGAATGCTCTCCCTAATATAGAGAAGCAGCCACAGCAGGACAACTAACAGAAGGCCATGTAAACCCTAGTTGATGCTGAACCATGGATCTCTCTACCATGTTGGTATTTCCTAAAAGGAAGCATCACTGGAGGTCTTCACACAGGGCAATCAGAAAAAACTTCCTTCCTCCCTAAGGTCAGGCAGGGCCTGCTTAACGAACCCCAGGCTTGTCCACCATATTCCTAAGTCCCCTCCTCAGGAGAGAGGCAGATGCTGACGGTATTCTTTCATCGGTCACCCTCACCAAATCTTTCCCAGAGGCCAGCATGATTTTCCAGATAAGAACCTGGGGAGCTGACAGTGGCCAAGCCACAGAGCCAAGACATTAAGTATGACGTTCTTTGTCATCAGATCGGTTCCAATCGATTCAAAGTTTTCATTCCACATTGGCAAATTTCTGGTACCCAGGAATTTCAGGGTCAGAGATGATCATAATGATCAAAATCCTCCCCAGGTTTCCACATGGAACAACTAAGGAAGCGTGACAATGTTTTCATTCGATCAGGAAACGATGCTCCACACTCTCTTCTGAGACTTCCAGGATGTCGCCGGAAATCCCACTTAACTTCCAAGCCAGGAGAAAAGCCTTTCTTCATCATTCTGGACAGCACTACTTGTCAGAAACTCTCTCCGATTTTGAATGGAAATTTATCTTTTTACAAAATCCACTCATTTGTCTGGTTCTACACTCTGAGGCCACATGGAATATGTCTCCCCTTTTCCATGACAGCCCATCAGACACCCAAAGAGAACTTTCATTTCACTGCAAGTCTCCTCTCCGAAAGATGAAGTCCTTCCAGAACCTTCAGGCCTCCAGAGACCTGCCCCAGGGTCCCCACCAGCCTCACCCTTAAACAAGAGTCACCTTAAACAAGAGTCGACAGAACAAAACTTTTATGTTTAGCAGAGAAGTTGTAATACCATAGCCCAGCTTTCCCAATGGGCTGAAACACTTTCCAAAAATTCTGGAAATTTGTTACGGTCGTGGCTGCCAAGCCCACAAAACCCAGATCCCAATCTTTCACTGTGCAGCTCAAGAACATGTTCAAATCATCCTCTGGCTGGATCTCCTCCCTGGATCCCTGGGATGAATCATGAGTCTCCTTCGTCATTGCTGTTGGCTGCCCTCTGGGTCAGTGGTCTGTGGGACAGGCACCACTCCTAATGATGACCTTTGCCCTTTGCCCTATTCCCTGAGTGCGGGAGCCTGAGGGAGAAGGTAGCATGGAACATCCCCATCACAGGGCCCAGGTGACTATTTTTGCTTGACACAAAGTGAGACAAGACCAGGGATGTCCTAGGCATCTGCCTCAGTGTTTCCAGCAAAGGGTCATCGGCAAGGGCTTAACTTCCAGATTCCTTCCCTAGAGTTAAGTCAGGGACCCTACCCTCTGCACTTCAAGCCAGCTCTGTCTGGCCAGCAGCCTTGCTCTGACCAGTCCCCACACCATGCCACACCCACACTTCCTCCATGTGTGTCTCCTCTGTATTACCACAGCACCTGTGTCAACATATGTCCCCATCATAGTCCCTGAGACAGGGCTCTATCTGTGTACCCCTGCCTTGTCCCCTAGACTGGGAGCTCCTTAAGGGGAAGTTTCTGGGTCTTCTTTAGCTGAGGCTCCAATCCTAGCATGGAACCTGGCACAAACTAGGCACTCATGTAAGACAAGTGGGGCTGAAATAAACTGATCTTGTGGCTTACTCTGTCAAGCCTTGCATACCTCCATTGAGAAAGGTGAGCACTGAGAGTCCCTCTCTGAGTGAGAGTCAGAAGAGACCACCACAGCCCCTGTCCCTTCACCATCTTCATCATGGTTATGAACTGGGCTGCTAAAAGCATGGGGTCTTCTAGCTGATCTCTTACTACATCCATGCTCTGCTCTTTCCTGACTAGAGGATGTGGTCCAAACTCCAGCCCCTCACCTGCCTGTCCTGCAGACAGAAACTGGGGAGAAGAGCCCAACTGAATTGGGGCCAACCCATTCCACCCCAGGAATTGCGAAAGGGCAGCAGGCTGACCGTGGCCTTGATTAGCCTTAGCGGCAAAGTGTCTCATGACTATTTTCATCACACCGCAGACAAAGGGCCCAGCCTGCTCTGTGCAAAACACAGTGTAGAGCTCCAGGGAGGCTCAGCATAGTGCATGGTGTCACATAATGATGCAGGCAAAGTCAGACACCACTCAGAGAAACTAGGTCTCTGCTCCTGGACTCAGGGACTTCCCAAGCTCATGTAGCCCCTGCCAAGACTTATCTCATATCAGACAAGCAATCCTGCTAACAGTGGTGCAAGATGAGAAAGGCCAACCAGCTTTCTCTTTCACAGTTTCCATGGTAAGAAAGACAGTGTTTGGGCTCACGATTGTGGGAATGAAGAGTGGAGACTCTAGCTCTCCGGTTTCCATCTGCTCTCACTTCTTACATACCCGCTTCTGCATTCTTAAAGGCCAGGACAAGGAAGGGTGCTCTTACCTGCTAAGATGAAGATGCCCACGAGAATCAGGAAGACCAGCAGGTAGAGCCCGAGGACAGCATGCTTCAGGGCCGACAGGGAGCCCAGCTGGGTGCAGCAGCCCCCCACCCGTCGTTTCTGGCATGGACCTAAACAATAAAGGTAAGAAGAGGAGGGAAAAGACATTTGAAAACCCCATTAGCTTTTTCTTTCTTTGGGTCTCCTCTCTCCGTGATACATACAGACGTTCACATGGAGCCTCTCACACGCCTTCTGAATATCTGCAGTGCAGCTGTACCTATGGGGAGCTTTTCAGAACCATGAGCTTTTCACCTTCTAGCTCTTCTCCAACCCTCTGTGTTCTTGAACAAGCCAGACAGGCATGTCTGCCACGACGGTGCCCACACAAATCCATCCTCCCGGAGCACACCCAAGCAGCAGAGAAAGCTCAGATGAGCTGAAATATGTTTCCTTTATAAAGCATCATTTTCCCACATGATCTGGAGAGAGTTTATAACAGGAGTTGCAAAGTCCAATTTCTATAGTGGCAGGAAGGATGGAAATGAGCCGAGTGGGCCAGGGGGGCCCGGGGAGCCCAACAGCACATGCCCAGTCTGGAAGAGGTTGTGATTTAGAAATGAGGGCCGAGTGTTGCCAGGTCCAAATCACAGAAGTGATTTGAGAAATCTCCCTGTTTTTAAGTGTTAACAACTAACTTATCAACAACGACAAATGACAAAAAGCCAACACTACTAGGGAATATAAAGCAAACACATTTGCATGCTGGATCTGACCCCCCTGTTTGCAACCTTGGGTTTAATGTACATGAAAACACAGTAACCTCATCCTGTGAAACTACCCAAGGTTCACCAGCCTCTGGTCAAAACAAAACAGCAAAATATTAACGCTCTACCAGATCTTATGAACTGTTTTAGTCCAACGCCTTAAGTAATGCAGATAAAGGATATGTTATCAAATGTTAGTGGCAAATGCTAGGTGAGACCCAGGCTGCCTGACTCCTGGTCACAATTCGGGTGGACTTCTTCAAGGCAGCCTTCTCAGACAGCCATGCAGAGGCCAGCAATACCCTGACCTTACCTGCTACACGCCAATGGACAGTGAAAAGAAGGAATACCCTCCAGCCTGGACCCCCAGCAGGGCAGATAAGAACTGATGGAGAATGTGTTTTACAAAACATGCATGCCCTTATTATGCGTATTCTCAACGTGAGCAACTGGAGCTTGTTGCGCA